>PVJA010045362.1:0-15695 GCA_004027025.1 Myocastor coypus
GGGCAATGGAGCTCTAAGATTTGGACCAAGTTTCAAGAAGTTACAGCTTTGCTGGCTTCGATGGAGTCTCTGAGTCCTCAGATGTTCCCTCTCTGTCTTCCTTTTCCCAGTGTCATGAGCAACTGCACCAGCAGCGCTTCTAGCCAGCATGCACTGCCTCACCACAGACTCAGCAATGGAGGCCATGACCATGCACATAAGTGAGCTGGATGTCATTCCTTATTATCATTCAGTGGTGGCAGATTAATGGGAAAGTAGTAGTTATTTTAGCTCTAAAACAGAATAAATATTCCCTGAATTAAAAAAGTTGACTTATACATTTTTACTCCTCATGAACGTGAAATTAGCACGACGATTGATGAGTGCTTAAGGTATCCAGTACTTTTTAGAAAATCTAAGCACATGTATATTTCTGGTTCTTTTCTTCTTTAAATGGTTTTTTAACATTAAAAAAAAAACTCCTTTTTTGCTTTCCCTTGTTCAGTGATCTTTTGATTCCTATTCTTTTATTTAGATTCTAATTGATGTACAGCATATGTTCTGAGATTAAATGTTCTTTTTCCTAGGTTTTTATTTAAGTCATTATGATAAATATTCTGACACCTGTTCTTTTTCTTTCACTTGCATCCTCAGCTAGAAAATCAGACACTTGGGAGAGTTACATGGATACTTGTAAACATTTATTACAGTACCCAGCTTTAGTCTTCTCTTCCAGCGTCTTCTACTTAGGACAGGCACCCAAGTTCTGAAGGCCATATTGTCTGTACTACCTTCATGATAGAAAGTGATTTAAAGAGATCTGATATGCCACTTAAATCTTGTATATCCACAAACTGCATGATGCCTATCTACGGTTTAGTTTTCAGGACTAATTCAGGTGAAGAGTGCAGTGAGCCTAATTGTAAGTCAATATTATTAGACTGAAAAAAATTTGTCCAAATGAAAATGAATCAAAAGATGGAGGGCAGCAATGAGAATATAGAGGCGACTGAGATCTGTCCTGTATATGTACAAACTCTGCACAACAAACAAAATGATTATGCAATGTAAACATGTACCAACGAAAACTGTGATTGAGAAAAAAACCCAATCATAATAACTGGAAAAATTTCAATTGCATAATAATTTATGTATATAATAAAAGCTTATAACATGCATATTTTAAAAGTATTAGGAATAAAATACTAATTATTTGAAAATTGCTTAATGAAGGATTACCAAACTCAGTCATGGTAATATCAATAAAAAGGGACTAAGAAATACATGTTCTACTTAAGAGTTTGAATTGTCTAAATAAGATGGTAAATTACATTAGAATTTTTTTATTAAAAACTATTATTGGAAGAATTCACCTGATGACAGTGTAAAAGCGATGTATGATATATATGAAAGATCGGGCTGGCCAGATAGTTCAGTGGAGTAAAGGACCTGCTCAGGCAGAGCTCAGGGACCAGGGATTGATCTCCAGTGAGCTGTGCCAGCCTTGCCCTGGGGCACGCTGAGATGGCAATGGAGATTGAGCATGATAGCGCATGCCTATGATTCCAGCTAATGGGATGCTGAAAACTTGAGAATCATTATTAGTCAAATCTGTGTAATGAGACCCTATAGATACATTAAAAGAGATTTAGTAGATATTATGAAAATGGAACGAGGCTTTGCAAGAGAAAAGAATTACTAAGAATGAAGAAAAGTACTGTACGTGGATTGGAGGAAAAAGTCTTATCTACGTATGCATATAGGATTGTTTTGTTAATTATACTATGGATTTCTACTGGTCTATGTACAAGAATAGTTAATGCTTCATATTGTGGCTTTTCTTCTATCTTGTTCCATTTCCTCTCTTGTTAATTTCTTATATATTTTCTTCTTTTCTTTCTAATTTTGTATGCTATATCTGATAATCTAAACAACTAATTTGAGGACAATACTATAGAATATAAGATATACAGTCAAATTCATACTGTTTTGTTTAGTGAAATTCTGCATCATCTATATGTTTTACATTTAAATACTATTTTGTACTCTCTTTAAAAATAAAAATATCTATCTGTTGAGTAAATATTCTATTTGCTGACTCAAGTGTTTTAGAGAAGACATATATAGGCAGAAAACTTAACATGATGTTTTTAAAAGTTATGATTTGATTTGAATTTCTCTCTCAAATGTATAGCTATTACATTTTAATAAGGATGAGACACAGGGATGCATATCAGAAGACTCTGTACTGTGTAATATTTTTTCTCTCAAAAAAATAGTTTTGATTTTTGTTAATTACTTATCTGCATTTGTGAGCCAAAGTTGAGGACAATACAATTTAGAATAAAATATCTGTAGCTAAAAAGACATAAGAACAGATGCTACATATTGCCATTATGTAACTACAGGAACAAGATAATAGAAAATACAACTTTAGAGGAAGAACATCTTGAAAGACATCTTACAACAAATTATTTGCAAAGCATATTGCTATATTTATAATATGTCAAGTAGGGCACTTAACATAGGACTATCTATGCACATTTGGTGGATGTCAGATTAAGTTTTCACCTTAGATTATCTGTTGTTTGATAAGTTTTATAATAAATATTTAGCTGCGGCTTATGTTTTTAATATCCATTCTTTCTAAAATAAAATGATCTCTGTCAGAAAATGTCTTCTCACTTATGGTTAATTTATAGCCTCAACATTTCATATATATATATATATATATATATATATATATATATATATTCACATTAAAGCATTTCTTAGACTTAACATGGAAATGTTATTTTCCATCAATCATTGATATTCTAATAAACCCCTATAGAATGTGATTTAAATTAATTACATATTTTTACACAGAAATTTATAAAACTAACCATACACAAAATTATAGCAGGTCAATACTATGGCATTTTTATCTTGTCTCTTATTCTCTTTTACTTGAGAGAGAGTATAGCAGTAATTGATATGACATTAGAAGCAGTGCACATTTAGAAGACAAGATTTATAGGTATTCCAAGAATGGTTTTAGTATTACAACTTTCTATCTTCACTATAGTTGGTTAGTTCACATATATAAGCCTATTTATTTAGTCAAGGTGAGAATTCGATCAATTAACTACTAGTTTCAAAAACCTGTTCAAGGTTCCTAGGACTATTACCAATTCCACATTCAGTCTGATGTGTTTGATATTCAGAAAAATAGTGATGTTAAGTTCAAGTACCTATGTTATAGAGTAATAGTATCACTAAGTCTCTCTTCTGGAGAGTTAACAATTTAAGTTTGGAGACCAAAAAGTGAGAGAAAAAGAAGGGCTACAAGGATAGACAATATTTTGGCTCTAGCCCTTCAAGCTCAGTGAGGACTCAGGACATAAGATAACCTGTGCTGTAACATCCTATAACTCTCTGGTATCCCAAATTTTCTGTTCAATGAGATCATTGAGCCACAGAGGAAAGGGATCTATGATGTATAGGGTGCCTAAGGAGAATCACCTAGAGAGAAAACTTTCTCTCAAGCTATCACAGAAAGCAAACTGGGTAAGAAATGACATTACTCCTTCAGATGAATGACACTGACAAAAGTTCTGTAAAATGCTGTACATGGTTTCAGGGTAAATCCTGAGGGAATTTGACTGATCTTGTCACATATAAAAGTTACATATTTTGTTATATAGGTCTTGCTTTAACTTGCCCTGAACCACCCAGCAGAAAATTTTAGGCATAAAGCATAAAAAGTAAAGTCAGATTAGTATGTTGAGCTGTCAAAGGCTCAAGTCAACAGTTTCCACCATTGCCAGTTCTGCTGATAGCTCACTACTATTTTGGAATATTGGACTATACATACAACTACTTTGTCTCAGCTCACTGATAAGATTTGTACTAATAGTGTTTAGAAAAGTTGTCATGCCTGTATCTTGTACTCTGAACAACCGTTATGAAGACAACAATATACAATATATTAATTATTGTAACTGTCCCTCTAACCTGTTTTGAAACTGTCTCACTGTTATTTCTTTCTTATTAAAATTAATAATTTATTTTTAAAAAGAGTTGTAAACTTTAAAACATTCCTTTTCATTTGGAAGATTTATATTCTTTTTCATTAATGGTTGATGACAATTGGAGTAATGATTTTGTTTCTTCCACAGTGTCATTGTTCAAATGAAGCCCAATAAGCCCATTATATGTAAATGTTTCTAACATCCAGTGAAGGAAGAGCTGAAAAATACCCACTATTTTGGTCTCATCTTGGAAACTGTTGTAGAATCACACAAAGTTCTTATTTAGGAAGATGTTCTCACAGAAAATAAAAGCACCCAATAGAACAGCAAAGGAAGGCCACTATTTGCCAAGCAAGAAGTCTCAGGTCTCAGAACAAACCAAACTTGCTTAATGCACTCAACCTGTTCCACTGCTCATTGCTAACTAATACACTGAGTAAAGTATTCAAAGTCAAAGACTGTAACAGTGCCAGTGATCAGCGCCCCGTATTGTTAACAATTTAAGTCCATGAAACACAAGCTTCTGGAAGATACAAATAGCCCTCAACAGACACCCATCAAGAGACATCTACTTTCAGATTCCAAACCAGAAGAAAACAAAATGAAAATTTTCAACAATGAAAACAAAGAAAAAGTGCCTATCCTCTAGAGCCTCCAGAAAAAAGGACAACCATTTGCATACCGGAGTAACTGCCAGGTTACTATGATTCCATTGTCGGACTTCTGATGAATACGCAGGTATGGAAACTAATTTGTATTTAATTAAATTGCACAGAGAATATATTACAAAGGCAATTTTATAAAATTAAAATACCATCCTTTACATATCCAGAATGTAGATTCGATGTATTTATGGTGAGAAGTGTCCTCAAAACTATGAGCTTCTTGTAGCTTTTCTGTTTTCAGAAATAAACTCAACTGGCCTCTTTTACAAATTAATCCCGTGCTTGTCACACAGCTTCTCCTCCACGAATGGGTTATAATTCACCATTATCTTGTTGACAAGGTCACGATTCGTTTCACACATCATTGCTCATTAAAATAATACATGTGTGAGCCTTTGTTCCAGCCCACTTCAAAGCCCAACTGCTAACAAATTTATGGTCAATTAGGTTTTGTGGCTTGGGAGAAGTGGAAATTCTACAGGATTTTCACCTTTGAAATACATTTATGAAATTAAGCAGCTACACACTAATTACCATATAATGTTTTTAAAAATTGTCTTAGAAATGTTTCACATTGTCTTATAACTGTATTTAGACTTTGGAAAATAAGGTAGTCATTGGATTATTTTTAAACCAAAATTATTTTTAACAGATTATTTCAAAACCAATTTTGAATTTCTCTCCCACTTCAATTTAAATACCGTCTGTTAATTTCTGCCTTGATCTATTTCCCAAATATGTTCCTAATATTTAAATGGAATTCCTGAAACACCTGTAAGATATTGATTTTATTTATAATACTGCAGTTCTGTTCATTTCTTGTTTTGCAGAGCCACTGTCTAATTTTATTTACTAATGGTGAGCTGTGCAGTAGGTAGAGCAACTTTGCCCACGTGTATTTCCCCACCAGGATATTCAGAACTCTCTTGAAAAGCAGAGCCCGCCAATGCAAGGTGTTCCTTCAGATTTTTAAATACTTAGTCAGCTCATAGGTGACAACTACAGAGAAAAATAAATTAAAAATTTTGGCTGCAGGGATCAATTACAGCCGACAGGTGGGAATTCAACAAGAATTACTCTTCCTGCGTATTCCATGGCCGTGCAAGGAATTCTATATAAATAGGGGACAATCACAGAAATGATAGCATAGATCCAAAGGGGTTTACAATGTATAAGTTTAGAGTTGAGTATAAAGCAATACACCATATGTCAAGAAAGTTTCTTTGGAAAAATAAAGGCAAAGCGAGGTCACACGAGGCTAGGGAGAGAATATTCATTACTGTTTGAGTAAAAAAAAAAGTGTGATATTATAAGATATTAGCATATCAAAAAGAAAAGAGAGTCTTCAATCTAATGTGAACACACAAAATTTCAAAACCATGCTTAAAACGAACATGGAAAATTTGTAACTGAAAGGAAAAGTGCTTCAGAACAACTGTTAAATTCTACCAGCTGCTCATCCATCATCAGGAAGCTTCAACTTATGAACCCAGCAAGGTTTGAATGACAAAATAATGTCTACAAAGAAATTTTTCTTATCTATAATTCTATAAAGTGCAAAATGTTTAATAATATTAAGCTCCCTAGTAGCCTGCTATCCCAATATTTCCATTTTTCTCTATTTGTTCATTTGTTTATTTTGTGCCTGGCTCCACCCACACCAGGGGTGGGACTGGCCCAGCATTTGGTGCTAGGGGTGGAACCTTGGTCCCTGTCCGCTTGCCTAAGCAAGTGCTTTAGACCACTGAGCTACCTCGCTGGCCCTCACTGTTTTTTAAAGGAACATGCTGAGGATTTTTTTAAGATTTTAGTGGGTATTTCCGATTAATATATATATATATATATATATATATATATATATATATATATATATTACAACCGATAAGTGTGACAATATGGTTTATATCTAGCCTGTCATGTAAAATACCCATATGTTCAGAGGTGAGGCTTTCAGAAGGTGGCTAGATCGTATGGACACCCGGTAAGCAGTGGGCTGAGCCATGGAGGTCACAAGAAACCCGCTGTTGGGAACAAGAGCCTGACTAGTTTGCAGAGGTGTCACTGGGCACTTCGCTCTGCAGGGCACGTCTTTCCAGAATCCCTCCATTCTCTTTCTGTTTCCTGGATGCCAAGAAATGAGCAGCTCCCCTTTGCCCTGCCTGCATCCCATTCTTCAAGATAGTTTTGCTTGGCACAGGCTGTCTATAGACTGAATCTCCAGAACCAGAAGCTGCATCAATTCTCTCTTCCTTTAAGCTGTGGGTGCTGAATGTATGTCCTAAAAACAGGAAAGCTGGTGTAACATGTAATGTGCTTCTCTCTCCCTCTCTCCTCTCTCTCACAAGAGGACTATGTTTGAAACATATTGTGATGGAAATTTAAAGATATTAAAAATGAACTAATAGCCTGACTCCATATTAGTAGTAAATAAGATCACACGGCCCACCATACAGTTTAGCTGCTGAACTCACTCACCCTTTAATGTCTACACCGGAGATAACCTGACACAGCTCAGTTTGGCCATACCCAACTACACACCCTGCACTTGCTGGCAATGAAGTATGACCCCCACCATTAGTCACTTATGTCAAGGGTTTTTGGCCCAGCAATGAGATATGACAAACTCTGACCAATAGAAATTAGCCACGCTTTCAAGCTTCTGTGCTTCTTGCTTGCAAAACCTATGTAATTTATTTCAAAGCTAGCAGGAAGCCAATGCGTTGAGACTGACCTCCTATCTGTATAATAAAGTTGGTTTCTTTCCCACTACTTGGTGCCAAGTGTTTTCCATTTGGTTTAGCCCCGGTTCTGTAACAATACGAATGTGTGTCTTATGATGTGGAACAGAACAAGACCTTCAGTGGCCATCTACGTTGCTAGATGTTAACTACTGTTCAATTCCTCATTATGCTGGCTTGAGTGGCATGCAGACATTGGAATGAAGACCAATTTTGATTCTGTGAAAAAGTGTGAAATTTCTTTGCTGATAATCTACAAATGAAGTAAAATTCAAGTAAAAAAATTCAAAATAAAAGTTTGAATTAAACATCAGTTCATTTTGCAGAAGAGTGTATTTTATGCTGCGTTTGCTTGCTTTTCATTGCAATCATATTCTTTTCTACAAAGAAGTATTGCAAGCGTTTTTTTCTGAGTCGAGACCACCATCAGCAAAAATGGAGTTCCACTGCATCCTTTAGCTGGCTTTCTGGAAATTCACTGAGCCTTCTATTGCCTTAGTGTCTTCATCTGTAAGGAGAGCTGTGTGCAGATTAATCAGCTTGAGTTTTAAAGCTTGGGGGATCAAAGAAGTTTATAAAATTTGTATAGTAATAGAACATAAATTAACTAATATAATGAAGTGTAGTATGATTTTTATTTACTTATATATGGAAAAGCAGAAATGGCAGTGTAATAACTCTATGGGATGTTCCCAGTAGTGACAAAATTCTTTACTTGGTCAGCCATTCGTTAGGCTTCATAACTCACTCCTACATGCATCTGTAAACATGTTGAAGATGTAAACTGTAGGAAAGAATCCAGCTTTGTTAAATATTCCTCATCTTTGATATCTGACCACTATAGTGTCTGAACCAATTCTTCAAATCTCCTCCACACCTAGTCATGCCTCAGCAATCTAGCCTACCATCAGGAAGAACACTACAAAGTCATTTAGATAAAGGTCCTCTTGTACCTGCTTTAATATTTCCTATTCATAATTTCCTGTCTACCAATCCTCACTGACTCCTATGCCACGCCTTGGCTTAAAATTCCCACTTACATATGCAGTATATGCAAGGATAGCTTAAGTTCCTGTCCTTATTTTAAAGGCTTCTTACATTGGGCCATGTATTTTGCTCAACAATAAATATTACCCTGCTATAGTTTAATAGGAGTCAAACAATTTTTTTTCTTTAATAGTGACAGAGTAAAGAGCTCTATAAGACATTAAAACTAATTCTATTTTGTAGTTTAAAAATCATCAGGGCTTCTAAAGGATGCTCTAGAGGATAGCATTAGTATCTAATATTATGTGAGGGGTCTAGGGAGACAGCTCAGTAGACTAAGCACTTGTCTCGCAAGTACAAGGGCCTGAGTTTAATCCCTGCTTCTGAAAAAAAAAGTTACTCTAATATTATGTGAGAGTCAAAATAAATTCAACAATGTTGTCCAACATAGAAGGAAAGACAATTTGAACTGACTAGCATTAAGCTGAATGACAAATACATAATCCAAATCGCATTTGCATTATTTGTTTATAAACATAAGCCTATTTTTGTTATTTCAAGGGAAAGGGAAAACACTATACTCAAGAATGCATTTAGAATGGTGGTTTCCAAAAAGGCAAACACATAATGGGACTATAAAATTTCAGAGATAAAGTATTCTATGTATTAAGTATTTCTAAAGATCTTGGAAACCATCCTTTCTGGAGATAAAACCTAATATTGTGTTTACCCAATCTCTATCGTTCTTTTCTTTTTAAAAAAAATGTTTTATTCATTTTAATGAGAAAAAAGATCAAATATAAATGAAATAGTTTCAAAACAAGTTAGTAGGACAGTTACAATTAATTACCATGTATATTGTTGTCTTTATAGTAAGTATTCAGAGGAAAAGGTGCAGACCTGGTATCTTGTCTAAACAATATTATTATAAACTTTTATTATCAATGAACTAAGACAAAGTTGCTATATATCTATCATAAATGTATATATATATATATATATATATATATATATCCTTCTGTATACATGTACATGCATATATTTATTTTTAATGTTTCTAATACTAGGAGAAAATATCATACCATGTCTTATAAGTAGATTGCAAGTCAGAGATACAGTATGAATATTCTTATATTCTATTTGATATTTTTCTATTATTTTCTTGTTAACGAGATAAAAGTGTTGAAAGAAAGAGAGCCAAATAATAGTTACTATTCCTGATTATCTAGGTGAACTCCATTTGTTGTACTACATAGACTCCTTTCAACAGCATTTCACAGCTGAGATCTTATTGTAAGAATCTGGTCTCTGGAGGCTATATCTTCCATAGGAGGATTCTAGGATTCTAGGATTCAAGGCTCACTTCTTTTTTACATATTTCTTCTACTATGTCTTCTAAAATTATGTTTTTGATTATGAACATACTGTGTAATCTCTATTTTATTAATACTTATCTGATTAATTGATAAGTATCATATGTGTATCAGTAAAAACAGATCTAGAGTACCATATCAAATATTTGCAATTTTTTGTTCCACATTAGTTCTCAAAATCTATTTCATGAACTGAAAATAACTGAGTAATCTGACATTAAAAGGATAGTTTATCTATCAAAATATTATGGGTATACAGCAGAAAACATTTTTTTTGTCTTGATATTATGGCAGTAACCGAAATAGTGCATGTAATTATAGAATGAAGAATGGAAGTCAACTTCTGGTATTTTTCCGTGGTGAAGCAGTGGAATTTTATCTCAGAGTCATGTGAGTTGATAAAAAACAAAAGAAGTTTGGTTTCCCTCAAACATGTCATAAAAATTTTATCCTTCCTCTGTGTGAGATGAACAATGATAATAAGAGGGAAATTTATGAAAAATAATTCCTACACCTAGCAGAATAGTTATAAATCACAGCAATAATCCATTAAAATTAAATGGCAAAAATGGAGTTAACACATACTGAGTTCTAATAGCAATTCAGTATTTTAAAGCACTTTGGTAATTATTGACATATTTAAACTTTATCCAAATACTACTGAGGAAGATAAAAATAGACCAGATTTGTGAAAGGCAAAAATGAGTTAAACGTAGTTTGACTAAATTATCCATAATTGGAAAATTACTAAATTAAACATAATGCTCAAATCTAAAGTCTTTACTCTTATGACAGAATGAATTATAAAAAGTCTTAATTGCATCTTTTACTGAGCAATGAGAGGTTATCCATGAGGACAAGACCTGAGTTCATCTTTATATTCTGTGCATTTTACACAGATTGTGATGAAGTGGACAGTTAATATTGCTTAGATTTCTTTTGACCTTTTCTAAGAAATGTGTGTACCTATAAGATGACCATCTCCCTGACATACAAAAAGGAGGGTTAATGTAAAATCGTTTACTTTAGAAATAGAATCTCTAGAAACTTCCTTGTGAGCACAAATAAGAAGACTAATCAATAGGTAGATAGTACTTTAGGGAAAATGTTAACAAAGTTTTCTGACTTATGATGAAGTTTACTACTTGTTAAACATTACAATTACATGTTATCCTCCCAATCTATTCCAGAAATGTGCCTTTAAAACAAGAGAGTTAAGCTCCACCCGTGCACAGCTGCAGGCATTTTGTATTCCAGCTTATCATACTGTGCCAGTGCCCTGCCAGTACCCTCACTCAGTAAGTCTTTCAGTAAGCACGGAATGTGTCAGACATAAAGTCAGCTTGAGACAACCACTACATGATTCAAAATTGTCAGTAGGAGAGGGAAAGTTTATTCTACAGTACAGGCCTTCGTTACCATTTTCCATATCAAATATTCACATTTGAGAAAGATAAACTTACAATAAATTCTTCTAAGGTATGATTTCCAGATTTATGAAGTTACTGCAAACACTAGAAGAGATAGCGAATGTTTACCAGGGAAGATAAGTACATGCTTATTGAATATCCAGCCAGATGACTTCAAAGCAGCAAGTTTAGATTTCTTTTGTAACAATTGACTTCTTTTACGTTCGTCCCTGTTTGCACTATGCAGAGTTCACGGTCATTGGCTGGAGCTGGTACATGTGCATCCATCCACGTCGTTTTCCCTCTTCTCAATCCCATTTTCCTCTTTCCCTTTTGCTCCTTTCATCTCCTGTAAATAGTTTGTGATTAGACAGAAATATGGCTTGTGTTCAAGATTTTTCTTTAAAAATATCCTTATTATAATAAAATAAGCATTTCTCAGCACATTTGACAAGTATATTCAAAGCAAAGGAGATTAATGGCAATATATCTTTTCTCCCCAAATTTTTATTAACGTGACTTTGTAGTACTTAGTAAATACGCTCATTACAGAAGAACTGTACAAATACACACTGATTCCTAATCCATTTTACATCCATGCACCTCCCGTCCTTCGGATCACCCGTTTCCCTATCTTTTTCTTAAATTATCAGTTGTTTGATTGATTAATAGCTTATAAAATTTTGGTCTGTGATTCATTAATTATGGCTCATCTTTATCATTGATTTTGCTTTATTTCATTCAGATTTGGATTCTTCCCTTCATTCTAAGGCTTTGTAGTACAATGGTAGGTTATTTAACTTGAGATCACTCTGTTCTTTTTTATGTTTGCAATCACACTAATGAACTCCCCTCTTACTACTGCTTCCATAATGTCCCATGGATTTGAGTATGCTGTGATTTCATTGCCATTTGATTATAGAAATTTGGAAAAGTTCCCTCAATTTCTTTGTATTGCATTGATTGTTTTAGGATGTACTGTTCAACGTCAATGGGCTGCATTCATATGGCTTCCTTTACCGTTGATTTTAGCTTCATTTTGCAGTGGTACAGTGTTATTCAGACTTTTTAAGTTTTATTTTGTATTTAATTGTCATTTATGAAATACTATATGGTCTATCTTTGAATATGCTATGTTGTATGTTAAATATGTGTTTAACTGCGATTTTTTGTTGGGTTGTTAATTTTGTCTGATTGGCCTGCACAATTATGACAGAGAGTAATTGAAATCCCCCACTATGATTGCATCAGTGTCCAGCTATCACACTTAGTCCAACATTTTTTGTTTTATGAAGTCATTTGCCTGGACATTTGGTACATAGTCATTCACAATTATCTTTTCTATTAAATTGTTCTACATGTAGGAACACATACAATAAATGTGTGGAAGAATGTTTTGTCATTTTTAGTTCTTCTGATTTGTTTGGGCTTAAAATCTGCTTCCTCTGAAAGTAGGATACACAATACACATGGTGCTTGTTTTTGGCCTCCCATCAAAGGGAGTATTATTGTCTATCCCTTCCTTTCTAGTCCATGTACTTTCTTCTGGATGAGATGTATTTCTTTCCTATAGATAAAATGGGCTTGCGGTTTGTCTTTGTATTTATTTATTTATTTATTTATTTATTTATTTATTTATTTATTTATTTATAGTGGAACCGGGCTTCCAACTCAGGACCTTGAACTTGCCAGGCAGTTTCTGTTTTTGTGTGTCGTCTTTATTTCCATTGAATTCTCACAATTGTTTATAGTCTTAGTCTAATAATATAAATATCCCTGGTACATCAGACTTTGATTCTGTTTATCATTTAGCTCTTTTCAAACTATTTTTCGACCTTATAATTTTTGTCGAAATCTGTATAAAATATACCAGCCAATTGGAGGCTCAGTTTCAGTGGTTCTATGCGAATTTTGAGGGTGCAGGAGGCTAAAAAGACTTGCCTGGTTTTGTGCTTTAATCTCAAGCGCTGGTGAGACTGACCTGGGCTACAAGCTTCTCGTGATGCTTCATTGCTGCACTTGTCTCCCTCTTGGGTGGGCGGGATTGCCCGGAAGTTTGCAGTTAAGCAGTGTGATTTCCCTTTATTGAAGACTAAAAAAACAGCTGGAATGTGTGATTTCTCTTCTCCAAGTAAGTTAGCTCTGACAAAAATCCAGTGTTTAGGCTCAGGTGAAGTAGTTTCTTTTAAGGAAAAAAAAAAAATTTGTTCAAAAGAATTGAAAGTTCCAGTATTTTGAAAATGGTTTTCTGTTCCCATGTTACAACATGAAGTACTTTTCCTTCATTCATGGTGTTTTATTTCGTTTTGCTTTCCCGTTTATATTCTTTGCAAGAATCCACTGGAAGTTCTGGAGATAAATCAGAGTGGGACCCTCTGTGGCTTAGTTCAGCCGAGACCCGTCGCTGTCTGCGCATCTTGTCTACCCCGAGGCTCCAGCAGGTCACCTACTACGCGCAGTTTTTCCGGACTGCGCATGCTTCCCATAGAGATCTCTGCATCTAGATTTCTGTTCTGTTGAGTAGGATTCTCTGAATCTCTCTGCCTATCTCTACAATTTTAGGAACAAATTTCTTTTTGTTATAACTTCTCTGACAAAACACAGTTTTGTTTCTTCAACTTTAAACATACTGAGACAGAATAACGACTTCTGAAATCCTTTTAAGGCAGAGATTTTTTTTTCATTTAGTACAGGTTCTACAGGGTCTCACTATGTAGATCGGACTTGTAGTGCTTTCAGTGATCCTCTAGGTTATAGCTTCCCAGATGCTGGGGAAACAGGGCCGTGTCTCCATATCAGCCTCCACTGGAGGCAAAGCACGCCGCCGGGATGGTACCAGCATGGCACACTGGGGATTGAAGTTCAAGCTCCCGTATCTGCCAAAATTGGTGCTTTAATTCCCCGAGCTACATGGCCAGCCCAGAGAATCTTTCAGTTATCAGGAAACTAATCACTATTATTTGGAATGAACAGATTTATTTTTTTAAAAAAATATTAATTGCTTCATGTAAATATTTTCAAAAAATTTACATTAGCACATAAAATAAATGAGAACACTGTTACAAAACTCCTATAAGTTTTCCAATTAATGTATTGTCAAAAGTGAAATAACCCATTTTTCTCTTATTTTAAACTATTATATGTATGGAGTGTATGGTTTTTTTTGTTTGTTTGTTTTGTTTTTTGTCTTTTTGACACAGGGTCTTGCTATGCAACTCAGGCTGGCCTTGAGCTCACTTTTGTAGCCCAGGCTGGTCTCAAACTCGCACTGATCCTCCTGCCTCAGCCTCCCAAGTGCTGGGATTATAGGCGTGTGCCCCCCACACCCGGCTTTGAAGTATATGTCTTGAGTATGATAATATAATATAAAGTATAAACTCTACACCTTGTACATCTATAAACTACAAGCACACATGAACTTTATGGACACTATATATAAAATATAAAATGTATGTTTGATATTATAGTATGATATTAAAACACCCATGTCAAAACAAAGTGAAAGAATGTCTGAGGTTTTTGTGAACATCATAGTTGCATTTTACCAGATTGTACTTGTACGTTATATTATTTGCATTCAGACATGTGAAGAATTCTCTACTATCCTAAACCAAGCCGTCTATGAGTGAAAGGAAGCAGACGGATGAGGCCACACGTAGGCAGTCAGCTCAGTTCCCAGGAGCCAGGTGGAGTATGTGCCCTTTAGCAGAACCTCAGCTGTTTTCCTGAGCTTCAGGTACATTAAAAACATGATCATTAATTCCCATTTACCCTTCCTTCACCTCCTTTCCAGTAAAGATCACTATACTTTCTGAAATGTGTCTGAATATATTTGGTATTTATAAATGCCAAAATAGCATTCTGCAGCAATAAATGCATACAAATATACTTAGAAAAACTATTTGAAATATCAGAAGCACAAATTAAATATCTTTTGTCTTTTGAAAGCATTTTAGGCTTTTTTCCCCCGCCATTCTTTATACACCATTAAGGAACAAGGAGAAGACATTTTTTGGAAAGTAACGACCACATCCTTAAAAGAGATGCTGTTGCTGCATTTATTTATTTTTTTTTCACTTTTTTTTATTGTTTAAATTTAACACGGGTTATCTTTTTTTTATTGTTTAAATTTAACATGGGTTATATTACATATTTTCATCATCAGATCAGTTTAGATTAATACATATAGGTATATAAGATTGATCAAACAATTAAACATTAACCCTTCTAAATCAACATTATTATTTTTCCCCCCTTTCTTTTCTTTGAAAATTGACATATTGCATAATGTCCTCACAATCGTTCTACAGAGTACATTGTGTGGGCATGACCCACCTCCCTATTGATGTTGCTTAGAAAAAAAAAAAGGAAAACAATATTCTTCTCTTTGGACTAAGAGGAAGCAGCTACATATACAGTCAAATGTTCTGCAATTGCAGAGGGCCACCAGTGAAGCTTGTGATGTTGGAAGCTATTGAATCTAAGCCTCCTAAAGCTCGTCTCACCAATCTAGCTCTGTGCTTCATGCATT
>PVJA010045363.1:0-15674 GCA_004027025.1 Myocastor coypus
TCCTTTTTTTTTTTTTTTTTTGTCTTTTTGAGACACATTCTCACTGTACAGTTCAGGCTGGCCTTGAGCTGTTTTGTGGCCCAGGCTGGTCTGGAACTCTCACCGATCCTCCTGCCTCAGACTCCCAAGTGCTGGGATTACAGGCGTGAGCCACCATGCCCAGCTTATATATCTATTTTTTAAAAATTTTATGTATCTAATTTTTTTTTTTTTTTCTTTTTTTGAGACAGGGTCTCGCTATGCAGTTGAGGCTGGTCCTGAGCTCACTTTTGTAGCCCAGACTGGTCTTGAACTTGCACCGATCCTCATGCCTCAGCCTCCCAAGTGCTGGGATTACAGGTGTGAGCCACCACGCCCGGCTTATGTATCTAATTTTGATTAGAAACTAATTTAGGCTTGCCTGGGCGTGGTGGCGCACGCCTGTAATCCCAGCACTAGGAAGGCTGAGGCAGGAGTATGGGCATGAGTTCAAGACCAGCCTGGGCTACAAAAGTGAGCTCAAGGCCAGCCTCAACTGCATAGCGAGACCCTGTCTCAAAAAGACCAAAAAAAAAAAAAAAAGAAACTAATTTAGTTTATAATTTTTTCCATATTGTGTTTTTTTTAATTAGAAATATTAAATCTTCCTGATGAGTTTTGTTTGCTAATTTGTTGAGACAAGAGTCTATGTTGCCAAGCTGGTATGCAGCTCAAGGACTCAAGTGATCTTCCTGTGTCAGCATGCTGGAATTGGGGGCCAGGATATAACCAGGGGCACAAGTGCCTGCCTGGCAAGTGTAAGGTCCTGAGTTAGATCCCCAGTTCCGCAAAAAAAAGAATGCTGAACTTACAAGCATGCAAATTCATGCTAGGTTTATGTAAATTTTTATCTTCCATAATTAAGGTCATTTGGGGGATACACCAAGCCTTATTTCCTATGATAAGAATTTTGTAAAGGCAGCTTTGTATCTGTTTGACAAAGACATGGCTGGCATATTTATGTGTTTTTTTGTTGTTGTTTATTTTTTTATTTCCATGGCCGGCTCAGCCTGCCCTCAGGGCAGGGCCAGCACAGGTTGCGGTGCCCGGGATTGAACTGCGGTCTCCACAGCTGCCCAAGCTTTCCTTAAGCAGGCACTTTAGACCACTGAGCCATCCTGCCAGGCCCCTTATGTACTATTTTTAATTGCTTATTTCCATCATTGATATTTATAACCTGTATACAGCTGCTTGCAAACAAGTCAATCATTCTTTAGGAACTGTTGGCATGCAGGGGTGGGACTTGGTAACGATCTGCCAGCATGTAGCTCTCTACTTCTCCTATTACTATTTTTTAAATATTTTTTGGTGAGGTGGAGGCTCACCTGTGTTGCCTAGGTGGCCCTCAAAATTGTGGTCCTGATACTGAGAATTGTGGTCCTTCTAATTTTAGCCTTCCAAGTACCTGAATTATAGCAGGTTTTTTTTTTAATTTAATTTTATTGATTGATTGATTGATTAATTGCAGGGGCAGGGTTAAAACTCACGACCTTGCACTCGCCAGGCAAGCACCTGTGCCTCAGAACTGTTGTATTCTTAATACAATTCTTTGGATCAGTCACTAAACACCATATTTTTGAAAAATGCTGAAGGGAACTTGATATTCAAGTTTAAAAATTATAGTATTATATTTCTCATAGTTTAAAACCCATGAAATATGTAGTAATAAACGCAATAGGTGAGGAAATAGATCAAATTATCTTGGGGTGACTTTTGTTAGTTTTAGTTGCTTTTCCAGTATAACATACTGGTCCTCCCCCCATCAAAAAAAGACCACAAACTGGGTGTGATGGCACATGCCTATAATCCTAGCACTCAGGAGGCTGTGGCTCCAAGTTTGAGACTAGCCTGAGCTATAAAGAGCTCAAGACCAGTCTGAACTATACAGTGAAACTCCATCTCAAAAAGATAAAAAAGAAGATCCCAGTCTCCTGTTTATTAAAAATACCACAGGGGAGCTGTTTTTTCCTTAAGCCACTTGCCTGAGGAGATGAATATACATGTTTATAATGACTTACTAATGTCCTTCATAAATTTTCAAGTTCTTATGTTCTCAATGTATTTTAGGAGTTAATCAGTCAGTGATATGTCTTCTTTGCCTGTTTTTACTCATCTCCACAGGGTAGAATCCTATATAAAGTTCGATGGAAAGGATATACATCAGATGATGATACCTGGGAGCCCGAGATTCATCTGGAGGACTGTAAAGAAGTTCTTTTTGAATTTAGGAAGAAAGTTGCAGAGAACAAAGCAAAAGCAGCCAAGAAGGATATTCAGGTATCATGTTGTATTTTTTCCTCTGGCTTTAGGTACACAAGTTTACATTTCCTGACATAAACCATGTGTGGTAAACAATTTACAGGAAGTAATGTTCTTTAGTATAAATTATATGTAGCTAATTTATTTTCATAAAATATTGCCAGAGGTTGTTGAACTGTGTGTGTGTGTGTGTGTGTGTGTGTGTGTGTGTGTGTGTGTGTGTGGCACCAGGGATTGAACTCCAGATCTTACATTATCTCCCTGGCCCTTGAACTCTTTCTGTACTCAACCTACAACTATAGTTAAGAAGTACAGCTTAGATGTTGTGCTAGTCAGCTAACTCTAGAATGAAATTCCTGTAGTAATTAATTTTAAAAATGAACATATTTATTTTGGGTTACAGCCCTATAAGTTCCACTTCAGAGTTGAGCAAACGTACTGCTCTGGGGCTCCGATGATGATACTGGCAAGTACGTGGAAGTCCAGGTTTCCTACCCTCACAGTTCAGGAATCAGAGCAAGAGACAGCCCCATCCCCTTTGGGCTTATATGCCCCATATTGTGCACCCTAAGGACCTCCACATTGGGTCTCAGTTACTAAAGGTTCTATCACCCCAGTAGTGTGCCACTTTGGGAACCAGACCCTTATTTAACACATGGGCCTGTAGGGGGCATTCCAGATACAAAAGGAAGACTTGATGTTAGTTATTTTCTCTGTAAGGTAGGACTGTGGTTGTGGCACTCTGGTAGAATATATGCCTAACATGATCAAGCATGTAGGTTTAATCCCAACTTTGCATAAATAACAAAAATGAAAAAATTCCCGGGCCAGCAAGATGGCTCAGCGGTCTGAGGTGCTTGCTTAGGCAAGCTTAGGCAACCACAGGGACTGAGGTTCCATTCAGTCATTAAAAAAAAAAAAAAAAAAATCTTAATATCACTTGTTCTTTTTTTGGGGGGGGGGCAGGACAGGGGTTTGAACTCATGGCCTTAGACTTACCAGGCAGACACTTATGCCATAGAGCTATCTCCCAAATTCTTTCACTTGTTCATCTATGATGTAAACAGCCTATTTCTGTGTAGATAAGCCTCAGTTTTTATTTATTTGCGGGGGAGATAATCAAGAAAGGGCTGGCCTTGAATTCAGTGATTTTTCTGCTCCAGTAATGGGATTACAGGCATATGCCACCACACTCATCTTCTTGCCTCAATTTTCTTTTCTGCTCTTTACAATGTATTATATTAGATTCTTTTTCTTTTTCTTTTCTTTTTTTTTTTTTTAATATAGGCTCTTGCAGTGTAGCCAGGCTGGCCCCTCCTATCTTAGTCTCACACAAATCCATCCCTATGTATATTCTTGATGGGATGGGGTGTGGTGGGGTGAGGGAGTAGCAGTGGGGATCACACCTAGGAACTCATGTTAGGCAAGCACTTTACCATGCACAAGTATCCCCAGCTACTTAAATCACTATTTTGTTTGTGGGTTATTTGGTGGTACCTGGGATTGAACCCACTGAACTGAACTATGTCCCCAGCCTTTTTAAAATTTGTTTGAGATAGGGTCTTACAAAGTTTCCCAACATGGACTCAAACTTGAGATCCTTCTACCTCAGCTTCCCAAGTTGCTGAGATTGCAGGCTTGCATTATGTGCAGCTTTGTTTAGATCAACAAATTTTAAGCTGGGTATAGTGGTACACACTTATGATCTCAGTAGTCTAGGAGACTAAGGAGGATTTCAATTTTGAGCCCAGTCTGGGCAGGTTAGGATTTTCTTTCTAGGACTTTCTTTCTTTCTTTCTTTCTTTTTTTTTTTTTTTTTTGGTAGTACCAGGGATCCACCTCAGGACCTTGCACTTGCCAGCAAGCACTTATTCCACTGAGCTACCTCCCTGGCCCACAGGTTAGGATTTTAGCAAGACTGTTCACAGAGTAAACCCATGTCCTGTTTCCTGTGCTGTCTTTGGTTTTTATCTGTCCGAGTGTTTTGTAGTAGCTCTTTAATTTTTTCTTTTGTCTTTTTGAGACAGGGTCTCCCTGTACAGTTCAGGCTGGCCTTGAGCTCAGTTTTGTAGCCCAGGCTGGTCTCGAAATCTCACTGATCCTCCTGCCTCAGCCTCCCAAGTACTGGGATTACAGGCGTGCGCCACCACACCTGGCTTATTTTTTTGTCTTTTTGAGACAAAGTCTCACTATGCAGTTCAGGCTGGCCTTGAACTAAGTTCTATAGCCCAGGCTGGTCAGGAACTTACCTATCCTCCTGACTCAACCTCCCAAGGGCTGGGATTACAGATGTATGCCACCACACCTGGTTGTATTAGCAGGCTTGGTTTTTTTTTGTTGTTGTTGTTGTTTTTTTGGCAGGACCGAGGATTGAACTCAGGACCTTGTATTTGCCAGGCAGGTGCTTATTCTACTGAGCTATCTCCCTGGCCCCTGTATTAGCTTTTTTATTTTTTATTTTTTTTATTTTATCTTATTTTATTTTATTTTATTGTCTTTTTGAGACAGGGTATTGCAATGCAGTTGAGGCTGGCCTTGAGCTCACTTTTGTAGCCCAGGCTGGTCTCGAACTCACACCAATCCTCCTGCCTCAGCCTCCCAAGTGCTGGGATTACAGGCATGAGCTACCACGCCCAGCTTGTATTAGCTTTTTTTTTTTTTTTTGGTGGGACCAGGGTTTGAACTCACGACCTTGCACTTGCCCAGCAGGCACTTGTGCCTCGGAGCTATCTCCCCAGCCCCTGTATTAGCTTTTTTAAAAAACAATTATTTTAAAGAAAAAACTCATAGAATTTGAGAATAAATAAGATAATAGAAGATTAGCAATGATTAATATGTAATAGCTCTTGCTATAGGCAAGAATGAAAAAATAAACTTACCTAAGCCGGGCGTGGTGGTTCACGCCTGTAATCCCAGCACTCGGGAGGCTGAGGCAGGAGGATTGGTGCGAGTTCGAGACCAGCCTGGGCTATAAAAGTGAGCTCAAGGCCAGCGTGAACTGCATAGTGAGACCCTGTCTCAAAAAGACAAAAAAAAAAACTTACCTAAATCTAGCTTCTGCCCTTAGCAGCTCAGAGAATGTGGGCTACAGTAGTATACAGCAAACTAAAATGCAAATTTTGTTTTGGGGATTTACCCATTGTTTTGTCCTTGGTTTACTAATTCCATAAATAATTGCATTATTTTAATTGCGAATTTTTGCCTGACTGGTCTTGGCCGGGACAGGATCTTGCTATGTAGTCCAGGCTGGCCTTGAATTCACTAAGTCTCCAGGCTGGCTTCAAATTTATGGTGATCCTCCAACTTCAACCTTTAGAGTGCTGGGATTATAGGCATACATACACCACCATAGTCTAGTCTTAATTATGAATCCTATGACCATGTCCACATTTACTTTTTCTAACTTTCATGTATATTTGTTCACAAATTTAAACAAATATTTCACATTTTACTTTTTCCTGTAGTGTTTTTTCTCCTGTACATTCTTATTCCGTGTGCGCGCGCGCATGCGCGCACACTGGACTAGGGTTTAAACTCATGACCCTGCAGTTGCCAGGCAGGCACCTGTGCCCCCGGAGCTATCTCCCCAGCCCCTCTCCTATCCATCCTTTAATTTAGAAGTATACTGATGATTTTTCTGTGATCAAGAAACTGAAGGCTAGCCAGGCATGGTAGTGCATTGCTGTAATCCCAACATTTGGGAGGCTGAGTGAGAGTTCAAGGCCAGCCTGAATTGCATAGCGAGATCCTGTCTCAAAAAGACAAAAAAAAAAAAAAAAGGAAAAAAGAAAGAGAGAAACCAAAGGACTGGAGAGATAGCTCAGCAGAGTAAGCAGTTGCTTAGGCAAGCACAAGGACCTGGAGATTCAATCCCTAGCACCACATGCTGTGCTAGCCCCATCTCAGGGTGTACTGAGACCAGGCATGGTGGTGCACACCTATAATTCCAGCACTGGGGAAGTTGAAAGCAGGTGGATCACTATGACCTGGGTAGTGAGACACCATACTAAATACATTTTTAAAAAGGAAAAAACAGAAAAACTGGTTCTTGCTCATAGTTTAAGGATTGAACATTAGTGGATAACCTTTTATTCCTCAATTAAGTCACTTTGGAGAGAGAGGAAAATATTCTTTGTAGTCTGGGCTGATTTTGAACTCACATTACCGCCATCCTTGGCTTTTAAGTCACACTTTTAAGAATACTTGATGTTCTTTTAAGAAATTTTTTTTTTAATTTTTATTTTATTTATTATTTTTATTCTTGTTTTAGAACCTTTGTTTGTTTATTCACTCATTTTTATGGCCAGCTCAGCCCGCCCCGAGGTCAGGGCTGGCGCAGCATGTGGTGCCCGGGATCGAACCACGGTCCCTGAAGCCGCCCAAGCTTCCCCAAGCAGGCGCTTTAGACCACTGAGCCATCCCGCCGGGCCCTTGATGTTCTTTTAAATGGTCAAAACAGCTGATGGTGGGCCCGGCAGGATGGCCCAGTGGTCCAAAGTGCCTGCTTAGGAAAGCTTGGGTGGCTGCAGGGACCGTGGTTCAATCCCCGGCACCACATGCTGTGCCAGCCCTGAGCCAGCCATAAAAATAAATAAACAAACAAACAGAAGTTCTAAAAAAAAAAAAAAAACTGATGGTGCGTACCTCTAATCGTAGCACTCTGGAAAGCCAAGGCAGAAAGAATTGTATCTAATTGTTAAATTGAGATTCAGATAAATTGAGTAACTAGCGCACTTTACCTGAACTAGGCAAGTGCAGTTTTTACTACTGTCACCTTTTAGTTTGGACTATAGCTTGAAATCTAGTCAGAAGAGTGGAGTTTCTGGCTTTTAAAATGTATTGGCTAGGAAAAAAAAAATTCAAAAAAATGTATTGGCTAGGCATGGCAGAGCACACCTATAACCCTGACACTCAGGAGGGTGAAGCAGGATTGTCACAAATTTGAAGCCAGCCTGGAATACAGTAAAACCTCCTCTCCAAAAAAACAGGAAAGAAAAATTTATACTATGGTGGTAGTGCCCTACTTTTTTTTTTTTTGTGGCACTGGGGTTCAAACTCACGACCTTGTACTTGCCAGGCACACACTTGTGCCTCAGAGCTATCTGCCCTGCCCTCTACTATGAGTTTTGAATTGTCAAGCAAAATGCTTAATACTTTCACCATTTTAGGGAATAAAAATTTAGATAAAAAATTATTAGGGTTAAAAAAAAAAAAAATTATTAGGGTTGGTGAGACAGCTCAGCAATCTATAGTGCCTGCTTAGGCAGCTGCAGGGGACTACTGTGGACCACTATTCCATCCCCAGTACCACTTGCTATGCCAGCCCCGCCCTCAGGGCAGACTAAGCTGGCCAACAAGCTGACTTAACTCTCCCAGTTCCTTTTTTAGGTATATTTTACTTTCCTGGAATACTTCCTGTTACCTTCCCCTGTTTCTTTCTGTAAAAACGTTGATATGTTTGCTTTATTAAATGATAGATTCACATTACTCTGAAAATACAGAATTTTTTTGAGTGTCTTGCTGTGTAGTCCAGGATGACCTCAAACTTTAGAAATCCTCCCTACTCAACTGCCTGAGGACTAGGATTTCAGGCATGTGCCACCAAACAAGGCTTGTTTTTGTTCTTTACTGTTTTTATTTTTATTTTTATTTATTTTTTGTCTTTTTGAGACAGGGTCTCACTATGCAGTTCAGGCTGGCCTTGAACTCACTTTTTTAGCCCAAGCTGGTCTCCAACTCAGTGATACGCTGGGATTACAGGCATGAGTCACCACGCCTGCCTACTATGTTTTTAAAAATTCAAAAGCATGACATTACTTGTGAGATTTTTCAATTCTGTCCCAACTTTCCCTCACCATCTTTTTCTTTTTCTCTTGCTACTTCATTTGGAAAATAATCATAACTGTTAACCGTTTCTCCTCACCATGGCTTTGCTGTGTAAGTCCTGGGAGGAGCTTACCTACCTCCTCTTGTTAATAGTAGGAGGTTGAACCCACAGTGTTCTATCACTGAGCTGTAGCTCTAGTCCTTTTGGTTTTGTGCCTCCGCACTGGTTACTTGTGGAAATTAACCATCACAGGGTACACTTGTATTGCTCAAATGCACATGCATGTGCAAATTTTTCCAATCCAGGTACTTTTTTTAGAGACCTTGAGATTTGTTAATGATTCTCATAAAATCCTTTCAGTGTTTTCCACTTTTCTTTCCTCTTCTACAGAATAACTAGGTTTCCTCTCTAGGTAGCTACATTTCACAGGTTTTGATGGTTTGTCATACTAAATACTGTAGTGCTCTCCAAAAGGACAGTAAATTTTTCTTCTCTTGGGGATTGTATCTAGGGCTGTGTAATGCTGAGCATGTTTTCTCACTAAACTACAATCCTACCTCAGGCATTTGATTTTGTAGCAGATACTATCTCTGGGCATTATTTCTGTTTGATAGTTCTATAGTGGTGAACCAATGGCACACAAGCCACAACAAACTGTTTCTTATCATTGGAAAGTTCTGTAAGGTTTGCCATTGCTGCCATAGTTGCTCTCTGTTTATGAAATGATCTGTGGAGATTAAACAAGTTAAGTCAGACTGGGGACTCAACCCTGAGCCTTTGCCTGGAGCTATATCCTCTCCCCCACCCTACCCCACCCTTTTTTTTTTTTTTTTTTGTCTTTTTGAGACAGGGTCTCACTATGCAGTAGAGGCTGGCCTTGAACTCACTTTTGTTCCCCAGGCTGGTCTCGAACTCGCACTGATCCTCCTGCCTCAGCCTCCGAAGTGCTGGGATTACAGGCATGTGCCACCACGCCCAGCCTCTACTTCATTCTTAATATTTTTTTTTATTTTACATTTTTATTTTATTTATTATTATTTTTTCTCGTTTCAGAACTGTTGTTTATTTATTTTTATGGCCAGCTCAGCCCGTCCTGAGGGCAGGGCTGGCATAGCATGTGGTGCCAGGGATTGAACCGCGGTCCCTGCAGCCACCCAAGCTTTCTCAAGCAGGCGCTTTAGACCACTGAGCCATCCCTCCGGGCCCCACATTCTTAACATTTTAGAAAATTTTTAGTATGAGGGGGAAAATCTATAGTCATTAAGTTATCCAGTTATGGCTGGCTCAGGCTGCAGTGAGGGTGGGGCTGGCACAGCATGTGGTGCCAGGGATTGAACTGCTGTCCTTATGGTTCCCTACATTTGCCTATGCCCGCATTTTAGACTGCTGAGCTCTCTTGCTGGCCCTTAAATTTTAAAAAAAAAAACACTTCATTTAAAGATCCATTTTCAAAGAAAATACTTTAGATTCTCTGACATCATTTGGGGAAATAAAATTCCTATACATTTTGTTTTATATATATATATATATATATATATATATATATAATCTGCAGTGAAATAGCAAATTCAGTCCAGAACATCTGGAGTTTTTGTTTGTTTGCTTGTTTGTTTGTTTGTTTGTTTTTTGTGTCTTTTTGAGACGGGGTCTCGCTATGTAGTAGAGGCTGGTCTTGAGCTCACTTTTGTAGCCCAGGCTGGTCTTGAACTTGCATCACTCCTCCTGCCTCAGCCTCCCAAGTGCTGGGATTACAGGCATGCGCCACCACGCCCAGCTCTGTTGCCCCTCTTCTATTTTTTTTTTTAAACTGATGCTGATTATCAACTGAGACCTATAGTATCTACAAATCAGAGGTCTAGATGTAAACAATTTCAATTTAGGTAGTTTTAAAAAGTTTACAAAAAATAAATAAAAAATATCAAAAAAACCGGGCGTGGTGGCACACGCCTGTAATCCCAGCACTTGGGAGGCTGTGGCAGGAGGATCAGTGCGGGTTCGAGACCAGGCTGGGCTACCAAAGTGAGCTCAAGGCCAGCCTGAACTACATAGCGAAACCCTGTCTGAAAAAGACAAAAAATAAATAAATAAAAAGTTTAAACAAAGTTGATCTATTTTGAAAATATTCTAATGGACTTCATTTGTACTTTTCAAATTCAATAAAATTATGTTGAGTGTTTTACCCTTCATTGTATTTTATAGAAACTGTCTTTAAACAATGACATATTTGAGGCAAACTCTGATAGTGATCACCAAAGTGAGGCAAAAGAAGATAATTCCCCAAGAAAGAAAAAGAAAAAATTAAGGCAGAAAGAAGAGAAAAGCCCAGATGATCTGAAAAAAAGAAAAGGAAAAAATGGAAAACTAAAAGATAAGTCCAAATCAGACCTGGATAGTTCCTCTGAAAGTTTGGTTTCTGATTTAAGGACAAAGAAAAGAATTTTGGAAGCCAAAGAAGAATTAAAGGATGCCAAAAAGCTCAAAAAGGACGAATTAAAAGAAAAGGAATTAAAGAAAATTAAAAGGGCTGAAATAAAAGATTTAAAGACTAAAGTAACAGAAGACCCAAAAGAAAACAGAAAAACAAGAAAAGAGAGCTATGTTGAAAATCAGCTGCAGTTTGAGTCAAGTGTACTTAATAGTTCCCCTCTTCAGGACGATGACTGTGAAGACTTCCATTCTGACAACAGAGAAGAGAAACAAAAAACTAACAGCCCAAAAGATAAAACAGGTGAAGATGAGGAGCAAGAGAAGCTTTTTGACAAACAGCTGGATGCTACTGGCAGTGCTGACGAAGATGCTAATGGTAAGAATAAGAGGAGGAAAAAGAAACTGAGGAAGAATGAGGGGCCAAAAGAAGGTCCAAAGCTAGAAAACAGTGCCTTTTCAGAGAAGAGAACTCCACCTAAAAAGCAGAAGAATCAAGACAGAGACAGGACTAACACTGAGCTAGATAAGCTGTTGCCACTCTCATCTCTCCACACACAAAGGAGTCCCAGGACAGCAGGGGAAGAGCAAGGCCTGCGGTCATCAGACTCAGCTGAAGAGGTAAGGGCAACTGGGAACCCTAGATGTTGTAGAATGCCCACATAGACTAGCACTGGACCAAAAGGTCAGGAAGCTTCACAAAGAATCAGAAGGACATGGTGGCTAAGAGTATTTGGTGGTCAGAGTCATTGAGTAGCATAATGGCCTGGGCTGCTCTGAGTGTTGAAGAGCCTCCCAAGCCTGTCTCCAACTTGTCTCAGTCTGCCTTGTTTACCTCTAGAAACCATGACTAGGAAATCAAGAAATTGATTGGCAAGTCAAAAATTTTTTAGAAATGTTCAGATGATAATGTAGCATTGGGTAGAAAAATCTTACAACTTAACCAGCTTATTATATTTTCACATCCTACTGACATTTCCCTTATTGTCTTAAGAATATATCACTTTTTACTTATGTAATACTGTATAATGTACATTGTTTTTGTTTTTAAGATTTAGTACAGGGTCTCACTACATAGCTTGGACTCCTTCCTGTCTTAGCCTCCTCAGTACTAGGATTACAGGCATGCATCACCACGCCCAGTTTCAGTATCTGGCATGCAAAGCTATCTCCCTTGCCCATTCTTAATTGTGAAAAAACATTTAATAGTTTTTCCTGTTATAAAAATTTAGATTTATGTAACTTCAAAATGAAAATATTTTCCATGCTATGAAAGGTCATACAATTTTTATGAAGAGCTACAAAGATCATTTTTCATCTATTGTTCCCAATTTGGAGACTTTAAGGAAATCATTTTTTTTTTTTTTTTTGTCTTTTTGAGACAGGGTCTCGCTATGCAGTTGAGGCTGGTCCTGCGCTCACTTTTGTAGCCCGGGCTGGTCTCGAACTCGCACTGATCCTCCTGCCTCAGCCTCCCGAGTGCTGGGATTACAGGCGTGAGCCACCACACCTGGCAAGGAAATCATTTTTTTTATTAATTTTTTTTTTTTTTTTTCTTTCATCGGGACTGGGGTTTGAACTCACAACCTTGCACTTGCCAGGCAGGCACTTGTGCCATGGAGCCATCTCCCCAGCCCCAAGGAAATCATTTTAAAAGGGTGGAAGCAATTTACATAAAGATACTTTGGAAGTATTTTCCTCTGTAGTAAAAAGCTGATTGTCAGTTCATGGGGAAAAAGTTAAAAGAACATTGGTAAATCAGAATGGGGCTAAAGTTTGGGAAAAAATAAAACTATCCTAAAGAAATCAGTAGGAAAAAGATTAGGGGAAATGATTTTGGAACTTTATTTTATGTAACATCTTGATTTTGTAGCAGTTGGAATTGAACTGAGGGCCTTGATACTGAAATACATCCCCAGTCCTTTTTATTTTTTATTTTGTGGCAGGGTTTTTTTGTTTGTTTGTTTGTTTGTTTTTAAGAATTTATTTATTCATTTATTTATTTATTTATTTATTTTCTTGTTTCAGAACCTTTGTTTGTTTATTCACTCATTTTTATGGCTGGCTCAGCCCGCCCCAAAGGCAGGGCTAGCGCAGCATGTGGTGCAGGGATCGAACTGAGGTCCCTGAAGCCGCCCAAGCTTTCCCAAGCAGGCGCTTTAGACCACTGAGCCATCCCGCCGGGCCCCAGTGGCAGGTTTTTTTCTAAGTTAACTTGCCAATACTTGAACTTTCAATCTTGCCTCAAAGGGATCAAAGTTGTGCCCCACAGTGTCCAGCTATAACTACATTTCATAAAATTCTCTAGTGGATAAATTTGTCTTACATTTTTTCAATTTTTTTCAATTTTTCTTTTTTGTCTTTTTGAGACAGGGTCTCGCTATGCAGTTGAGGCTGGTCCTGAACTCACTTTTGTAGCCCAGGCTGGTCTCAAACTCGCACCGATCCTCCTGCCTCAGCCTCCTGAGTGCTGGGATTACAGGCATGAGCCACCATGCCTGGCTTTCAAAATATTTTAACGCAAAGAAAATCAACAGGGCCAGAGAGATGGCTCAGTGGTCTAAAGCGCCTGCCTAGGAAAGTTCAGGCAAGCTCTGGGACTGTTGCTCGATCCCTGGCACCACATGCTGTGCCACCCCACCCCAGAGTGGGCTGAGCCAGCCATAATGCAAATAAATAAATGAGGTTTAAGAAAAAGAAAAAAAATTTTTTAAAAAGAAGAAGAAAGAAAAAATCAACAGAGGCTGGGAGATAGCTCAGCTGCATAAGCATGAGCCTGGCAACTGTGAAGTCTTGCATTTGACCGCGCACCCCCCCCCAAAAGAACAATAATGCACCATAAATTCTTCATTTTCACACAAAAGTATCTGCTAAAATACAGAATGCTTTGTCATTATTTGTATCACTGGGAACTACAGCAAACTGGAGTGGACATTATATTCATCAAAAATTTCCCAGTCCTTACTTGCTACTTGGCAAGAGTAGTATAACATAGAAGTAAAAGCAAACAAGTCAGAATAAGGAAAGCCTTAAGCCATTGTTAAAACAAATACTGGGGATTTTTTAAAAATGTATTTTTGCTTTTGTGGAGAACAAGGTCTCATTAAATCACCCTGTTGCTCAGGCAGGGCTCAAACTTGCTGTCCTCCTGCCCAGAGTGGAATTACAGGTGTGTACCACCACATCGTGCTAGATGTGTTTTGAATTTGGCACTGTGTAAATTGTAGTCAAAGTTTAATCTTTACTGAGAAAACAATGGAAAGGAGACTCATATGTATAACATCAATTCTTTATCCAGACAGAGAGTGAGAGAGAGAGAGACAGAGAGAGAGAGAGTGTGTGATGAAGGGTTACCAGGAATCAAACTCAGGACTCACCAGGCAGGATATGCGCCACTGAGCTACATGCTTGACTCTTTACCCATTTTTTATTATGTTCTTACATTTTTATTTTCAGGAGAAAGAGCTAAAAAAGAACGAACCTAGAGAAAAATTTCAGAAAAGATGTGATTCAGAAAAGGAAGAAAAAGGACGAAAAGAACAAAAAGGATTAAAGAGTAAGTGTAAATTGTAACATTGTTTTGTAAATTTACTGCTGTCTTTTTATTATTTATTTTTGGTACAAGGGATTGAACTCAGGACCTTGTACTTGTCAGTCAGGTGCTTGTGTCACTGAACTATCTCCTTGGCCCTGCTGCTGTTCTGTTTTTTTTGTTTTTGTTTTGCATTTTGAGACAGGGTCTGGTTATGCAGTTCACACTGACCTTGAGCTCACTTTTGTTCCCCAGGCTGGTCTTGAACTCACACTGATTCTCCTGCCTCAGCCTCCCAAGTGCTGGGATTACAAGTGTGCGCCACCACACCCGGCTACTCTTCTGTTTTTTTTACTTTTTTTTTTTTTTTTTTTTTTTTTTTTTTTTTTTTTTTTTTTTTTTTTTTTTTTTTTTTTTTTTTTTTTTTTTTTTTTTTTTTTTTTTTTTTTTTTTTTTTTTTTTTTTTGTCTTTTTGAGACAGGGTCTTGATGTGCAGTTCAGACTGGCCTTGAGCTCACTTTAGTAGCCCAGGATGGTCTCGAATATTCACTCATTTTTTATGGCCGGTTCAGCCCGCCCCGAGGGCAGGGCTGGCATAGCATGTGGTGCTGGGAATCGAACCGCATCGCGGTCCCTGAAGCCGCCCAAGCTTCCCTAAGCAGGCGCTTTAGACCACTGAGCCATCCCGCTGGGCCCCCTACTCTTCTGTTTTAAACAAAGGCTTGAATACACTATAAAGGCAGTTTCCTTTGTAAGCTGTAATGTCACAGAATTGGAAATTTTCACTGCAGAATTTAGACTTCTACTACATTTGTTTAACCTGTCAACCTAAGTTTATTACAGTTTGAGTATTACTTATCTGGAATCACTGGAATCAAAAGCATTTCAGATTTTAGAACATGTGTAATATCTTTTTCTTTTTTTTTTTTTTAATGTATTTGGTATGCCAACTTTCAGTGATCCTCCTGTTTTCATTCTACTCTGTGCTGGTTATTATAGGCATGTAGCACCAATCCTGATATCACTTGCTGGTTTAGCACTCCTGGGATCAAGGCTGTCACAACATGTGGTGCTGAGGATCAAGCTCTATAGTCCCTGAACTTGCCTCTAAGCAGGTGCTTAGTCTGCTGAGCTACCTTGTGGACCCTGTAGTATCTTTGTGATAGGACCTATATCTACAAATAACAGTACTACAGCTCCACACTACAACTTTTAGGGAGACTTATCATGGTGTGCTGACTTTTTGTTACTTGGGACTGCCATCTAAAAAGTGATATTCTGGGGCCTGAGATTGGGTGTGATGGTATGTATCTACAATCCTAGCTCTTGGGAGGCTGAAAGCAAAAGAATCACTGTAAGCCTGATCTGCATAGTAAGACCCTGTACTAAATTACATTTTAAAAAGTGAGATTCCTGGGCCCGGCAGAATGGCTCAGTGGTCTAAAGCGCCTGCTTGGGAAAGCTTGGGTGGCTTCAGGGACCGCAGTTCGATCCCGGGTACCACATGCTGCGCCAGCCCTGCCCTCAGGGCGGGCGGAGCCGGCCATAAAAATGAGTGAATAAATAAGCAAAGGTTGTGAAACAATAAATAAATAAATCTTTAAAAAAAATAAA
>PVJA010045364.1:0-15686 GCA_004027025.1 Myocastor coypus
CAGGGTTAGCGCGTGCAGCTGATGGGCCTAAGGCTCCACAGCCCTGGATTTTCAGGTTTAGCGATCCTCCTGCTTTAGCCTGCGCAATAGCTGGGGCTTGAGTGTCAACCACCGCGTCCATGGGTACGGGCGATGCAGAAAATTAGGTCAATATTGAAGCCCTAGTGTGCTTTTCACTTACACAGCGGTCTTTGATATGGAAGATCAAAAATAAATATAGGGCAGGTGAGATAGTTCAGTGGAATAAGCACCTCTTTAGACAAGTGTGTGGGGGCTGGGGTTCAAACCCCAGCACCACATGCGGTGCTAGGCCCTCCCCTGGGGCGCTGAGGGGGCCACAGAGACCAGACAGTGGTGGTGCACACCTGTAATCCCCGCGCTGGGGAGGCTGAAAACAAGAGGATCACTCCGAGTCTGAGCCGTATAGTGAGACCCTGTACCAAGTGTATAAAAATAAATAAACAATTTTGTGATGAAAACAGCCTTACTGATTTTCATAAAGGAGGCATACTCCCACTTTAAAAAAAAAAAGGGAAAAAAAAAAGGTTAGAAAAAGCCAATATCCAGGGGCCTCCTGTATGTTCCTACTATTTATGTTTTATCTCTGTTGTCAATCTTATCGTTAATGTTTTTGCATTTGTTTGCTTTGAGACAAAGCTTCGGTATGCAGCTCAGGCTGGACTTGAACTCACCGCACAGTCCAGGCTTATCTTCAGCTTGCAGTGTTCTCAGGAGTTGAGGCAGCACCTGTATCTCGGCTGAGAGCTCTATGTGTTTTCTGCCGTCTTATTTTTCTTTCTTTTTCTTCTCTATTTTTTTTTTTTTCTAGATGGCTCTAAATGTTAACTGTTACCTTTCTCTTGTGAGAACTCTACCTAGCTTCTCAAGAACCTTAGCCATGATTTCCTTATGGAAAATCAGCAATTTTATTTATTCATTGGTTTGTGAGACGCTGAGCTTGTGTTGTATGTAGCTCAGGCTGAAATCATCATCTTCCTGCCTTGGCCTCCTGAATACTGGGGCTACAAATGCATGCCAACGTGCTCAGTTCAATATGCAGCATTTTAACTATTTGGGAATTACAAAGAATCAAGTGGATCAAATAGAAAATCTCCAGCTCAGGGTAGAGCACTTTCTAAGTGTTTTAATCTCTGAAATTCTGCTTGTCTGCTAGATTAACTCTCTGGTACCTCTACATAGTTATCTTTTTGAAACCATGAATTATTTTTTTTATTTTTTATTTTAGGGAAGGGTCTACACGGTATTCTGGGTCTCACTACTAGATCAGACTCACAGTGATCCACCTGTTTACAGCCTCCCAAGAGCTGGGATTACAGGCCCGTGCCACCATGCCCAGTCTCTATTGCCGTCTCAGCATACGCTATGGGTGGGGCCAATATCACAGGCCCGGGGATTGAACCACCAGCCCCTGTACCTGCTTATAGGTGCTTTAATCTGCTGACCTATTTGGCCAACCCTTGAAAATATGAATTCTTAAGAGAGTTTGAGGAAATAAAGTTGGCCTGATAGAAAGAAACACTTCAAAATGAGAAACAGAGTCAACAGGGGACAATTAGCTGTTTGAAAAATGTTTAGACCTCATGTGTTTTGATTTAATTGGTCTTGAGCGGGGTCCAAGCATTGATATTTTTTAAAAAACCTCTTCAGTGAACCCAATGTACAAACAAGGCTGAGAATCATTAGTCCAGGAAAAAAAAATACTAGCTGGTGGCCATAACCAAATAGTTCCTCAGACGAATGTATTACAGCCACAGAATGTTAGAAGTATTTTAAGAGTATTTTCCAACACTTAAAAGCTAGAAGATTTTATATAAAGTTTAGGTGCTGTTTTTTTTTGTTCTATTATGAGGAGATCTGGCATTATTGACTCCATACTCCTATGAGGGTCTGCGGGCAGCTACTAACTTTGCTCCTTGGACAGCATACCGTTTGAGCTGGTCACACGCTCACCAGTCTCTGGGTGTCATTTCTCTCCTCCCTCAATTTCATTATGAGTCCAATGTTGGAGCGAAGGCATAGAGCTCAGTATCCCTTTCTAGCTCTTTACTTTGGCCCATTTTTCTCTGCCCATTTGTAGTTACCATAGGCTTGGTCATAAATGTGTCTGTGTCCCCCATGGAATGTTCCAGAAAGGCAGAAACTTTGAAATTTTTTTTTTCTTTCAGTGTTGGCTCCCTAGCATATAGAACACACCCTGGCTCTGAATAAATATTTCATACAGATAAAAAATTAAATTAAAAATGACATGATTCTGAGTTTTTACACTCCAACTCCATCAAAGGCTGGAAATTGACATGCTGTGATGAGAGAGTGGCTCACAGAGAGAAACGCCTTGGAGTGGCTGTTGGGGAAGGACCTCCCCACCTCTCTTCATGCTGCTGTTTGGGAGAGACATCTCCAGGACAGGAGACCCTGGTGTTTCTCAGCCTCCTCACTCCTTCCTTGAAGAAGGGATCATGTTATCGATTCACGATTTTGGGAGAAGGAAAGGTCATGTATATCCCAGCTACTTTTTTTTTTTTTGCAGGACCGGGGATTGAACTCAGGTCCTTGCGTTTGCCAGGCAAGTGCTTATTCTACTGAGCTATCTCCCCAGCCCCTATCCCAGCTACTTTCTAGTTTTCTTTTTTCTTCTCTTTTGGGATATAGCTTCCTGACGAGGAGACATTCTTTTTGCTTCGCCATGTCTTGATTTCGTGGAGCTGTTTCCCTTGTCCACCCCACGAGGGAGGTCTGTGCTATTTTCACACGGCCTGTGTGAAAATTAGTGAGGATTGGGCAGCGCTCTCTTGAAATGGACCCAAGGCCAGCCCACCTGCCTTTATTAGCACTTTCAAGGGCCAGGAAGGCTTGCACAGGCTGTTGTTCAGACTCCTGGCTCTAACTCAACTTATTTTGATCGTAGAGAGCAGAAATGCTATATCTTTGATTCTCAGAGGCCTAATAACTCTTGACACTCATTTTTGCTGTCTGCTTGTTGACTTTCCAATATCCCCAATTCCTTAGGAAAGGACCTTCACATACACACAGCCTTTACTTGGTGATGTTCTGGGGAATGAAGCAATAGACACGACTATCTCCAAGTTCCAGATAGTTGCCTCTCTGGGGAGGAAGCCGAGCTGAGGATAAACACTCAGGACCCCAGAAGTGTCAGAGAGGCTGAGCTTGGGTTGAATGAAAATGGCATCAGACATGTGGCTTATTTCTCTATTAGCTAACCAAGATTGATTCCTGAAGGGAGGCTAGTGACCTTCATGTGTCTATAATATAAACGTAATTAGCAAGATTAACTTTTCTTGGCTATGACCACTTGTCCCTCTTCTATAGACAATACAATCTTCAAAGTGCATTTGTTCTATGACAATGGGTTAGAAAAAAAAATAGGGGATGATGGAGAACAACATATGCTCACTCGCACAAGGTCCAGGAACTCACAGAGAAGCCCTTGGAAAAGGGGCTGGGGACACTGAAGAAATAGACTTAGAGTCAGGCAGAGGGCTGTGGCTTCTTCAGTGAAAAATAGCCGAGTCTGGTTTGTGTCCAGCATCTGGCTGAATCCAAGCCAACACTTCCAGATGTTTCCAAGGCCCTTGGCATTGATGGGAGTTTTTGTCACCTCTTGGCAGAGCTGTGGCAGGTGCTCTCCACGTGGGCAAACAAGGTTGCTCTTGATTTTTCTACTTAGCATGATCAAGAGAAGGCAGTCTCTGTCAGGCGACCTCGCAGAGCTCCATTTGAATGCTTCCATGTGAACACCCCAAGACACAGGTCCTCCACGCAACACAGGATGGATTGCTTGACAAACAGAAGTGTCGCTTAATGTAAAAAGGGAAAAGCCATCGCACATGTGTGGGTGAAATGCCATAGCAAGAAAGCACACTCCTGTAACATAAATGAAGAAATTGAGGCTTAGAGGGTGTCTTGGAAACTTTTTTTTCATTGCTGGTACAAAATACTTGACACCCAAAATTAAGGAAGGAGAGGTTTATTTAGCTCAAAGTTAGTCGAGGTTTCAGTCCTTACTCAGTTGGCTCCAAGGCAGACTGGCACATGGCAGAGGGCAGCAGTTCATGACAGCAGAAAACAGCAAACAGCCAAGGGAGGAGGTGTAGCTGCAGCTGCTAGCAAGCCTCTCTCCCTTCCTTCCACACTGACTGCAAAGACTGGAGCTCCTCTGGGGAACTGGTTTTCTACAGTTCCCTTTTATGTCATTAAATGTTGAGTCCTGCTAGAGTGGGCCCTCCACACTCTAGGGAGGGGCCTCACATGCCCTAGGGTGAGGAATTGCAGGCTGAATAATTAAGCTTTTAACTTCTTAAGTTGACACAACAAATCAACCACTACAGAGGGCTTTAGCAGTCGGCTCAAGTCACAGAGTTAGGAAGTGGTAGACCTCATCTTCCAATTGGGCTACCACAAGTACAAAGCCTATGTCTTTTGTCAATCTACTGCACCCCTCCACACACACGCACACACACACACACACACACACACACACACACACAACTACAAATGGAGCAAGGCTCTTATATCCATCAACTTTCCCAACACTAGAACAAAATATCTGACACACACAATGAAAAGGAGAAGTTTAATTTTGCTTGTTGTTTCAGAGGGTTCAGTACATGGTTGGTGGATTCTAAAGCAGAAATAACATGGTGGAAAGTCCTGGTATAGGAAAGCTCCTCCACCCCACCCCACAGTGTCCAGGAAGCAGATAGAAGGGAGGGTCCAGGAAAGGAGCTACAACATCCAAGCACTCCTCTTCTGGAGCCCCTACCTCCTAAGATGAGTTCTATGAACTCAGATGAATTCATTCACTGGTGAAGACAGCACCCCTGTGATCTGGACACCTTTCAAAAATCTAACCTCTGAACCCTACTGGTGATGTTTGGCAGACATTCTGGATCTCAACCATAACAACTCCTGTACTGTAAAATTCTCATATGGACCTACAGGTTTTCTTAGCCAGCTCCACACTACTTATGCTATTTCAGGCTGACTTTTGTGGGTGGTCAGCTCTTTGCCCGGTGGCTTTGAGCTGAGTCAGGCCAGTGGGAGGAAAAGCAAAAAATTGAAGGCCAGAAAGAGAGTGAAAACAAGAGTACTCTCTCCTAAATCTCCTCTGCTGAAGGATGGGTCAGATCCATCCCAGTGTTGCTCTCTTGCAGCTGTTCTCCTTGGGGTTTGGTACTGTCTCCCTCCCCGGTTTCTTCAGGTTCAGGATGAAAATGACTCCCTGATCCTTAACCCCACATCACTATGCCTTGTGCTTTTTCTTTTATGTCATCTTTGTGTGCGTGCGTGCGTGCGTGCGTGTGTGTGTGTGTGTGTGTGTGTGTGTGTGTGTGTGTATTTTAGAGAAGGGTCTACAGACTGTTCAAGGTCTCACTGTTAAGTTGGACTCATAGTGATCCGCCTGTTTACAGCCTCCCAAGAGCTGGGGTTACAGGCGCATTCCACCATGCGCAGTTTCATTTTCCAGCTCAGAGCGCCCCAGGAGTGGAACCAGCACACCGGGCCTGGAGATCAAAACCCCGACCCCTGCGTCTGCTTGCAGGTTCTACAGTAGGAATCATGTGGTGCTCATGAGGAAACCTGGCTGGCTTTTTCCCAGAACTATTTCTATATATACTGTAAACGCTTCCATCACACAGTGACGTTGCTAATATTTTAGGGACCTGGAGAATGGCATTTAACAACAACTGAATTTTGTGCATCTGCTATGACCTGGCCTAAGTTTTACAGGGAAGTGTTTTGAATCTATAACAACTAAGGAAAGAAAAAAAGCCCTTTATTAGATAAAGACATGACATGTACAACTTGGGTCCCTGATGGACTCTGTCATGCCAAGTCTCGTGGAAGCTACCCTTGCCCTCCTCTCTGTCCGTTTAGAGGAGACCACAGCCATTCTTTGACAGCTGACAGTGGTCAGAAGCGACTCATTAGGAGAACCTCTGGGTCTTCCAATGGAATGGCCACATCTTCCAAGTGGACTGATCACCTTGGACAGTGTTCTGTACTGTTTTGTGGTTAGACTTTCGCAGCCTTACTGTTTCATGGGTTTTCAAAAAGTATTTAATCTAAATTATTTATCATGGATTTTTTGCTATATCACAGGATTTTGCAGTGCCATACAATATATGTATGTTGTTAAAATCACATAGGTTTACGAGTTTAGGAAATGGTCAAGAGAATTAGAAGTGTTCTTAACGTGTGGGAAAGGTTTATAAGAATGTGGAAAGGGTTTATAAAGGCTTAAAACATATATAAATACTAAAATAAATATAATGTCGCTACTTGGATGATTTTCACTTATCACTGGGGTGTCCGGAGTGTCCCTCTGCGAGGAGTGAGGGGCCGCTGCAATTGGCTCTGATTTTCCTGTGACAATCAGACAGTGGCTGGAAATATCGCCTGGAGCTGACACTGCCTGGCTCAAGCTGTCCAGTGGAAGTTTGTAGCACAGTTCTGTTGAATTCCTGCAGGAGCACCAGTGCCTAAAATTTATGTATTCACATGCCATAGAGTAAGGTGACCTTCAGAAACAGCACGGCTCTGTGATATATGTCACCAGGGGGCACTGAGATGCTGAGATCTCACTGTCCTCTTGGTCTGGAAAGCTTAGGGGCAACTAAAAAGAACGCTTACAAAGGCCCAAGGCTCGTTTGGATTTGCCTTTGCATGGCTGCATTGTCTTTTTTTTTTTTTTGAACTTTTATTTTATTTTATTTTCTTGTTTCAGAACTTTTGTTTGTTTGTTTCTTTATTTATTTTTATGGCCAGCTCAGCCTGCCCTGAGGGCAGGGCTGGCACAGCATGTGGTACTGGGGATCGAACCGCTGTCCCTGCAGCCGCCGAAGCTTTCCTAAGCAGGCGCTTTAGACCACTGAGCCATCCTGCCCGGCCCCTGCATTGTCTTTAATAGTGCTGTGTTATGGGGGCTGGGGAGATAGCTCCATGGCACAAGTGCCTGCCTGGCAAGTGCAAGGTCATGAGTTCAAATTCTGGTCCAGCTGCAAAAAAAAAAAAAAAAAAAAAAAAAAAAAGTGATGTGTTATGATCAGTTATACCTTTGAGAGAGAGAGAGAGAGAGAGAGAGAGAGAGAGAGTGGCTTTCTGATAATGGATGGCAGTAAGGGGATGAGTGTGCTTATTACATTGTCGGGAGATAAGTAAGTTGAAGGCGTGTGGCAGAGAGAAAAAGACTGTGACCTTTAGCGTCAGAGAGCAGGGTTACGGTCCAGGAACTTCTGTGTATCCTCAGTAGTTTTCTTTACACATCTCTGAGCGGGTAACCTCGAATGTGAAGCCGGAGTGGAGAGCACCTTTCCTTACCTCCTGAGATTGTGTAAGTATGAAGCGGGGCCTCCTTGCCTGGCGTCTTGGAGAACGCAGCCAGTGAGAGACCTTAGCAAAAACGAATTGTGGCTGCACGTCCTATCAAGAACAGTAGAGGGCAGACTTTGCAAAGCTTTTTCATGAAAAGCTGTCAACTGGGCTTCCAAGAAGAACATAGGAATTGTAGAAATGACTTCCTTAAACGCTTCAGTTGAAAGACGCTTTTATCACTACTTTTAATTTCTTCACAGAAAGTAGGGACTTCCTGTTGGGCGAGAATTTCAAGGGACGATATTGGGCAATTTAAAAAAAAAAAAATCAACTTTCATCGTCATGTGCGTGACCAGACCCGGAGAACAGTGGAGCGTTTTAGACCAGTTTTCTGCCCACTGTCATGACTGTCATAGATCTGATGATAGATAAGAAAGTATAAGTTGCATCATTTCAAAACAGGATGACGACTGTGAGGAGAGACGTCACCCAAGGCAGGAAGTCTACGTGCTGCTCCTGGGCTCTCTGCGGCTGGGAGTGAGGGCAGGGACAAATTCCATTCCATTACCAAAGAAAACATGGGCGTGTGAGAACTGCTTGTGGAAACCTGAAAAGGTCCTGAAACGCAAAGGTTTCGGCTACCACAGCCACTGTTGTCTCTGGGGGGGCCAGGCTCTTCCACTGTGTGGAGGGTCGCCACGTGCTGGACATTTGCAACAACTCAGAAATGGTCCAGTGGCTTTAACTGGCATGTGTTGCTTATAGAACAATATTTTTTCCTTTCTGACTCCAACAGGTTTGTTTTTTTTTTTTTTTCTTTTATGAGCTGTCTAATCATGTGCTTGGTTCATTTTCCTATCTGAACCCTAATAATGTTTCTCCTACATCCTGATAATGGACTTTTAAAAGAAGCCTTCAGTCCCCTTGTATGTCAAATATGAACAACACAGTTCCATCAGGCTGTCAGCCCCTTGGCACAGCACACAGCATGTAGTTGGCATTCAGAGATGTTCACTGAGTTTTGTGCTCTGAGGTAATTTTATGCTTAAAAATAAGATTTTGCTGGGCATGTGGGGAGCATGCTTGTAATCCCAGTGTTTGGGAGGCAGAGGCAGAAGGGTTGTCATGAGTTCGAGGCTAGCCTGAACAGCAAGGCCCTGCTATATATTTTTTTTTCTTTATTTTAAAAAGAATAATGTACTACTAATGTGTTTTGAAACTATCATATTGATATTTCTTATTAAAAGTAATAAAAAAATAAAAAGAATATATAGACCAAGTAGCAAGATCAACACTCAAAAGCAGTCAGGGAAGTTGTGGTGGGCACTTTTGATTTATTTATTTAAATAGCTTAATATCATCCCATCAAGTTGTAATCTCACTGAACTGTTTTTTTTAATGTTTCCTCAGCTATTGTTATAAAGACAAAACTCCAAGTTGTGCTTATAATTGTGTTGCACTTCCCAGGCCATACAATCAGGCCCCTCCTCCTCACACACACACACACACACACACACACACACACACACACTCAGTAGTTCCAAGGGTATTTTTGATTTGCTAAGCCCGGGGGGAGCAGAAGAAGCTATGAATGGCTGAAGGTATGTCTAACAGTTTATCAATAAAGTAGCTGGGTTTATTCAGAAAAAAGAAAAAGATATTAGAGAATTGCCGGGCGTGGTGGTGCAGCCGGGCGTGGTGGCGCACGCCTGTAATCCCAGCACTCGGGAGGCTGAGGCAGGAGGATTGGTGCGAGTTCGAGACCAGCCTGGGCTGGAAAAGTGAGCTCAGGACCAGCCTCAACTGCATAGCGAGACCCTGTCTCAAAAAGACAAAAATAAAAAAATAAAATAAAATAAAATAAAATAAAAAAGATATTAGAGAATTAAGTTTGAGGACAACATAAATATTACAGCTGTCCTTTGAGAAGAAAGACAAATGATTAGAGAGGGTTTTAATGAGGTATTTTTTGTGCGTGTGTAGCCAGCTTAGCCCATTCTAGGGGTAGGCCTGGCATGGGCCTGGCATGGCATGTGGTGCCAGGGATGGAATGTTGCCCCTGAGTTCATGCCTAAGCTCACCTTAGCAGGTGCTTTAGACCACTGAGCTATCTTGCCAGCCTTTAATGAGGTTATAATGTCCTACACATGTGGGCTAAAAAGCTGTCTTTTATTTATCAGTGGTGAATGAACAGCAAAACTTCCAAGCAAGCATTTAAAAATTTTTCTAGCAATACCCAACTGCATAACCCGTGCACTTATAGAACAGGGTTTGTGAGCTTAAGCCCAGTGCATAGGCCCACATAACGTGGGCTGTTTGACCACTGTGTCCCAAACATTAAAAAAAAAAAAAAACTGAGGAAAGGTAAGATAGTAAAATGACTGTTTTTAAATCATATGACATTGAATCAAGCCTGTTTTAAGATTTACTTTTTTTTTCTTGTAGTACCAGGATTGAACTCAGGATCCTGTGCTTGCCAGGCAGGCACTTGCCCTACTGAGCCATCTCCCCGGCAAAATTTACATTTTAAGTCACATCTGGGAACCAACATTTGGACTGCTTCTTACCAGCTCTAACACACAAAGGGCAAACCCAGCCCTCTGCCCTGCCTCATCAACGTAAGATGCAACTTTTCTCAAGGTGACAGTAATAAGCCAACCAACACTGACAGTAACTCTGAACAACTGGTCATCAGAAACACGCATATCCATCTGAGCTGCAAGAGTGATTCCTCACAAATCCAGCACAGACTTGTCATCTTTACTGATGGTGCAATGCTTAAAATATCGCTTTTACTGGCGGAAAATTATTGATGGAACAACAAAGCTATCAAACATGAGTTATTAGAAAGAATGCTGGAATAAAAATGTAGTTATTGGAAAGCCTGCAGAAGCAGATATTCGATATTTCACATAGTATTAGTACCACTTTACAGACATTGTACACAGTGGCATTCTGGGCTGTCAACACTGAAACGTCCTATATAACTATTGTGACATTTCTAGGAGATGCCACACAAGGTGTTGATTTGTACATGTTGAGTGAACCTGGCACAGTGCCAAGTGATACTTCAAGATGTTATCGTAGATCTATGTGTGCAGAAAGTAATGATATAGAAAACTAAGACATCGATCACAAAAGCCTTCAGGGTATGTCTTACTGAGATTTGAAAAATGCGTCGATATAGCTAACATAGCAGATTCTTTTCTGTACTTACACTGATGATATGCAGAGGGTGACCATGCTAGGAAGGAATAATTTGTTTTTGACACGCCCAACTGGCACACAGTTGTAAAGGATCCCATTAACAATTGCAGGGCCAGCCAAATAGCTCAGTAGGTTAAAGTGCCTGCAAGCAAGCCCAGGGGCCCGGGGGTTCAATCCCTGGGCCTGCCCTGATGGTCCTGCCCCGTGCACTGAGATGGCAATGGAGACTGGGTGTGGTGGCGTGGGCCAGAAATCCCAGGTCTTGGGAGGCTGTAAACTGGCGGATCACTAGGAGTCCAATCTAGTAGTGAGACCCTGGACATTCTGTAGACCCTTCCCTAAAATACAAAAAGCAAATGAACAAACAATTGTGAATCAGAGCACAGGGTTTGGTTGCTAGTATGTCCCTTGTGGCAATTTGATAGCATAATCACTCTGATTAAGGAGCTTTGAACGGGGCCTTTATCAAGGCTCTGTTTCCTTCCCTGACAAAGTTTTGCTGTTAAAAAGTCAGCCAAACTGAAACATTCTTCACAGATGAAGTAACAATTATGAATTATGTTGTTTTCCATATTATGCAATGGTGTGGAAGCTAACTCTGTATAATCGTTTCTATGTGCAGAGATAAATTAATTTTGAGGAGAAAAACTCTGTGAAGATGATATCATAACCCCTTCATATTTTTGCAAAATAAGCCACTTTGGTTAACTTTTAAAAGATCTAAGTGGATAATCAGGCTTGCTTGTTTGCCTAACAAATTGATAAAACGTTTCTCTAATAGTTTAAAATATAACCCTTCCCTGCGAATAGTGGGTGAGACTTTTTTTTTTTTTTTTTTTAATGGCAGATAGATGTGCGTACTGAGACACCTGGCCAAGGGCTGGTGAGAGGGCTCAGTGCGCTAAAATGCTTGCTTAGACAAGCTTAGGCAACCACAGAGACCACAGTTCGATCCCTGGCATCACACGCTGTGCCAGCTCCACCCTCAGGGCAGGATGAGCCAGCCATAATATATATGAAAAAAGAAAGAAAGAAGGAAAGAAAGAAAGACAGACAGACAGACAGAAAGAAAGAAAGAAAGAAAGAAAGAAAGAAAGGTTTAAAAAATTAGAAACATTACAGAATTTTACTAAACAAAGTGACAGGAATCCAGCAAAGGTTATTATATTGCATTGTTTTCTTCAAATTAGTTGTTCAGATTACCAGGTATAAGCATGAAAAATTGGTCCAAAAATTAAAATAAAGATAAAAAATTAAATTAAGCATTACCTGTTTCTTTCAATAGACCAGTAGAAATAAGTAGTACAACCGAGAATGTATATAAGAGCATATACATACATTTGTCTCTACCTTATTTCTTTTTTTTTTTTTTGTCTTTTTGAGACAGGGTCTCAGTACACAGCTCAGGCTGGCCTTGAGCTCACTTTTGTAGCCCAGGCTGGTCTCGAACTCGCACCGATCCTCCTGCCTCAGCCTCCCGAGTGCTGGGATTACAGGCGTGCACCACCACTCTCGGCTCTATCTTATTTCTTTTTTCCTTCCCTTCATTCCAGTTATTTCTTCCCTTTGAGTGATTGCTTTCCCTTTCACAGTATCTAGTGTACATTTCAGATTTTATTTATTCTTTCAGGTTCATATGCTAGGGAGACAATATGATGTTTACACATGCGGGTCTGATGTATTTCACTTATGAACGTGGTCTCTAGTCACATCCATTTACCTATAAAAGCCTCGAGTTTATCTTTTTTATAGCTACATAATACTCCACTTCTATGACCTACTTGACTCTTCTCTTTTTCTCCTGTTTGTCACGAATCTTTATTGCACTCCACTTTTGTCCCCAGCTATATTTTCCCAACCCTTTGATGATCTCATTCAAATGCACAAGTCTGAATATTTATATTTCACATTCACTTAAGTCAAGCAAGCAGTCATAGGTATAAGTTTTCCAAAATTCTAGCTTTCATCTAACAGCTCAAATTTTGATATTGCTAAAACCCAACAAATGAAACAAAGAAAGAATAAAGAAAAATAAATTGGTTTTATATGTTGTCTTGCAATAGTCTCTGATCATTAGTTTAAAAAAAAAGCCTGCTGGATACCCAAGTCTGAAACACCGTAAGTTGGTTTGTTGGGTTTTCAAACAAGACTTTCTCTAGGAAAGAAGCAGCCAGCTGAGCTCGAGTCCGGCTGCTGCGGAGGCGCTGGCCCCTGGCATGGAGCGGAACTCGGTCCGCTCTTCTGGCAGGGTCACGGCTGAAACGTCGCTTGCTTTTCTTGGTGTCCTGCTTCAACTGTTCCTTGTCTTCAGATTTTACACCATGGTGACTTTGTTTGCTCAGTCTCAAAGCAGAAAACATAGATTGAGTAAAAGATTTCTATGCTGTTTTGATGTCCAAGAGGCAGACAGAGAGGGGTGTATGAGTGTGTGTGTGTGTGTGTGTGTGTGTGTGTGTGTGTGTGTGACCAAGAAAATGCTTGAAATTGGAACCACCTTTTAAATCCTTACATAAGCCTCCCGGGGACCTAGTAAGTGCCAAGTTCCTCCAGCACGGTAATGAGGAGTGATGTGGCCATGTTGCCTTCCCGCTTGGAAAGAGTTAGACAAATCCTTTAATGTGAGGCCTAGCGTGGTTTAATTTAAGTTGATTTTCCATTATGGGGCCGTTGAGAACTGCCTCATCAATGCTGGTCACAAACCCAGACACAGAAATACCATGCCAAAGAGCAGCCTGGTAAGTGAAAGAACGCACCTGTCCACTGCATCCTGGGAGCAGCTGATGAACACAGATGCTGGAGATTCTGGGCGGAGTCTTTATCTGCTTGACTTAGGGGGTGGATCTGATACAGTCACGTGATCACAGGTGCCACCTGGTGGGGAGACAGGGCTCATGATTAATCCATGATTGTTGGACAGACGCAGAAGGGGGCATTGTTGTGGGAGGGAACTGATCACGGCCTTTATGCCTCACGCATCTGGTGGCATTAAAATACTTGCATAGCCTGACATTCGGTCAGGCCCAGGGAGAAAGGTAGGAATTATTACCCAGTACAAATGGTGAGCAGACACGATTGCTGTTGCTTCCCTTTGTGGCCAGTGTGAGAGGGTGTGGCATAAATCTCATTTTAAAAGTTTCTTTAAAAATATTAATAAGGAAAAAGGTCTCAACTTCTGCCCCCAACTCCAACTAGCCAGACATGCTGATTCTCCATTCCCTCCAACAACAACCTTAAATATTTCTGCCCATTTGTTTTATAGCAACTCATGCACTAATATTCATGTGAAGGTTTGGTGGGAGTTACAAGATTTATGGAAGAAGTGTCATATACTCGTTTGAGCTATTCTTACCATATTATTACAGTTTTTGTGGTAATTCATGTTATTTAGGGTGGGGGCACCATTTAATGTGAACTGTCATTTATTGAGCTGTTATTATGTTAGTGTTTATTGAACTGTTGTGTGCTACTAGCTTCAGCATGATAGACATATAGACTTCTGAGATCCTATAGAATTCTGTACGAGGGACAGTATTATTATTCTTACTCTACAGACCATGACACTGATATCAGTCACGAAAAGTTACGTCCAAAGGCAGACAGCTTATAAATGGGGAGCCAGGCTCCCCTCAACTACAATGCCTTGTTCATCACCATTTTGCTTTGCTGTGGGTGACACAAAAAGAGCTCAAGACAAAGAGAAGCCTCTGATTGTACTGCCAGGCCTACCGGGAACAGACCGGGTGATACAGTGGTACTTCCGTTCATGAACTTAACTTCTTTCCATGACTCTAGACCTGAACCACATTGGTGGCTAAGCAAATCACATTCAGTGGTTAGGTTCCGTGTTGCTCTGTGGGGAAACTTGATTCCATTTGTGACCAGTTTGGCTTGTGGCCAGAAACATGGAAAAGAGTTCACGACCCGAGGCTCTCCCCATATTGCCCGCCCCATATTGCCCGCGTCATGCAGTGCTCTGGTTCTCAGGCTCTCTGTTTATAAAACAGGAATGACTTACCCGCGCAGTTGGCTTCAGATGGTTGGCAAGGGTTAAAGGATAGAGAGCTCCTTGAGAGGGGCAATTGCAGGGTCTGTGCCTGTCATCTGAGCTCAGGTGCTGGACAGGGATGCTTTTCGTGTGTGTGTGTGTGTGTGTGTGTGTGTGTGTGTGTGTGCGTGTGTGTGCCTATATTCCTTTATCGTTTTGTGATGTCTTCACTTTTGGTAATAATCATTGTTATGAATGATACTTTAATATTAATATAGCCACATCTGTTTTCAAAAATTAATGTGTACCTGCTATCTCTCTGTTGTAAGCAGAATGATGATCACCAATGATATTTATATTCTATGTTTTCATAACCTGTGACTACATTACCTTCTATAGCAGAAAAGAGTTTGTAGATGTGGTAGGTTAAGGACTGAGGTGGGGAGGTTACCCTGGGTCACTCATGTAGTCTTATTATGATCACAAGGATCTTAAAAGGGAGGCAGCAGAGGGAGCCGAGAGACGCTACACGCGGACATACCTGCGGCTGCTAATTTTGAAGATGCTGAAAGGCAGCTCCAAGCTAAAGCATGAGGAGGATTTCTACCAAAGGGCAGGTGGAAAAGACAGGAAATTCTCTCCAGAGTTTCCAGAAATGAATGTGCAGCCCTTCAGACCGCCTGATGCTGCCCAGTAGGACCTGTGTTGAATTTCTTACCCATGGAATGGTAAGATAATAATCGTATGTAGTTTTAAGCTACTAAGTTTACAGTAATATGTCAGGGAAGCAACAGAAAACTAGTACAGCTTTTCTATATTTTTACTTTCTTCCTTTCTTTCTGAAGCTGGGGATTGAACTCAGGCCCCTGTGCTTGGCAGGCAAGTGCTTATTCTACTGAGCTATCTCCCTAGCCCTATATTATTACTTTCAATGTGTCTATTGCCTTTGAAGTTTCCCTCCTTCTCCTCTTTCCTTTCCTCTTCCCATCTCCTCCTGCCTACTTCTTGTGAGGATTCATTGGTATCTTGGTAGTCCCTGGGAGAAAATAGTGAGAGGATTCAGAAAATAAAGAGAAGAGATGATCGCCGAGGTCTGGTGGTGGAGCAGGCCTGACAGGCAAAGGTCCCCAGGACAGCAGCG
>PVJA010045365.1:0-15617 GCA_004027025.1 Myocastor coypus
GGTTTGGGCTGGACTGGAACAGGAAGTTAGTCGCGGGAACGCAGAGGCGGGGTAGAGGGGCGCAGGGAGTTTACCCGCTTCGGGTGCGCAGGCTCAGCTCCCAGTGGTGCGATTTGGGTCTGGGCTGGAACAGGAAGTTCTGATTCATCTTTGTCATGGCATTTTCAGGTTGGTTCCTTATTTTTTCCCCTTTGTTTAATTGCCTGTCTTTTCTTTTTGTTGTTGTTTTAAGAATTGTGGTCATTTTTATCTCTGTCTAGAATGTTTCAGTACTCTTTGTAGTGTTGGTTTTGTGGTCTTCAATATCTTCAGTTCTTTCTCATGGTAGTATCTAATTTCTCATATTTTTTTGTTTTTTATCTTTCTGGTAGTAACAGAGATCAAACTCAGGACCTTGCACTTGTCAAGCAAGCCCTTATTCTGAGCTATCTCCCTGGCCCCTCATTAATTTTGAAAGATAGTTTTACAGTGTACATCAGTCTGAGTTGAAAGTTGTTCTCTTTCAGGACCTGAAATACTTCACTCCAAGCTCTACTTGTGTTGTGAAGTCTACTGTAATTCTGGTGGGCTTTCTTTTACAGGTGATCTTTTTTTTTTTTTTTTTCCTAACAGCTTTACTCTGTTCTTGTGCTGAATATCTGGAGTCTTGATTATTATATGTCTTTGTGTAGTTTTATTTTGGCCATGGCTGTTTGAAGTCCTATGTGCTTCATTTATTTGTATGTTAAATTTATTATGCATGGGAAATTTTGGGTTTTTTTGTGAAGAGTTTTTCTTTTTTTAAGTGGCACTTGTGCTGTCTCTAGCTTTTTCACTGATACAGTGAATCTTATGTAATTATTTTCTGTTTGATCTTGTATGTGTTGGGTTTTATTTCATGGTGTCTTGCTATTTTGAAGATACCTTTTGTTTCATTATTACTAGTTGCAATTCTGTTTTCAGAATGTGATAGTCTATCCTCTCCTTCATTCAGTCCATTGCATAATCTTTTAATGGAAATTTTCATCTCTTTGATTTGTTTGGATTGTTTCATAGATTCAGTTTTTTTCCTATGTTGAGAATTTTTGTTTATATATCATTTTCTAAACTCATTTATTCTTTCATCTATTTTCTCACATATCTTTATTTTTAAACAATCATTTCTTTTTTTTTTTTTTTTACCTGAGAGCTTATTTTCTCCATGGAATTTTTTTACTTGTTTTTTTCACTTCTGGTGCTATCATCTTAGACAATTCCAGTGTTTTACTTGCAATTTCATCCATTTCATTGTATTGCAGGCTTGTTCTGAGTGCACTGGGGGGTGGGGTGGTCTGAGAGTGTATTTTGCTTCTACGTCTTGTCATTTTATGTTTTCCCTTTTATATGTTATTTTTTAAATTTTGATGCTTGCTGCTTTCTTATGATAGATAGCTTTAGCTATCATTATAAAAATTGAGCCTTTCTATAGGAGATGCGTGTTTGGAATGTTCAAGAATGTCTCCTAGATGTTGGTTCTTCATATCTCTGCTCCAACCCACCTACCCAATTTGTAAAGAGTCCGAAGTTTATTATTGGCTCAGCAGCCAATCGCTTGGTACTCGGCTGTGGTGATGATCATGGTCCCATACAATCACAGTGTTATCATACAAGGGAGAATTAGCTTATCATAGCATGTAAGACATCCTGGCTAAAGTAGTACTTTAAGTACTAACAATAGCTTCAAATATTACTTGAAAGATGTAATAACCATTAATCTTCTACCTCTGACCATAGAAGCAAACTCTAGAGTTACATAAAAAAATTAAATCATATACTGTTCTTGTATGCAGTGATCTTACCCCTTAGTGAAATGACTTTTACCCTTCTGCAGGGGTGTGGACTTTATTTATTTTTTATTTTATTTTATTCTTTTGTCTTTTTGAGACAGGGTCTCGCTATGCAGTTCAGGTTGGCCTTGAGCTCACTTTCGTAGCCCAGGATGGTCTCGAACTCGCAACAATCCTCCTGCCTCAGCCTCCCGAGTGCTGGGATTACAGGCGTGCGCCACCATGCCCGGCTAAGGGGTGTGGACTTTAAAATGGGTATGAGACAGGATAAAGTAACGAAGGAGGTCAAACATAGTAGTGTCAAGCCTGGAGGTCCACGGATGATCACCCAAGTTTTGGGAAATGGACACACAGGAAAGGAGGAATGAAATAGAATATGAAGGAGCAATCAGAAAGAGGAGACAGTGTTTAATCACTTGTCAGTTTAAATGCAAAAAGTAATTTGCAGGGATAAAAGGATCCATAGGGGAAAAAAAAAAGAAAAGTGGGAAACCTAAATAGTGAAAACACAAAGAAGAAAGAGGAGACCAAAAAGAAAAAGAAAAAAAAAAGACAGAGAGAGAGAGAGAGAGAGAGAGGGAGAGAGAGGGAGAGAGAGAAGCTAAAAGAAAACCACAAAATACAAAGCAAGATGATATGCAGTGAGACACAAAAGGAATAATAAGATAAACAAGAGATAAAAAAATGTAGTAAAACACCTCTGGTGTTCACAGTTCTGTGACAGTGTCCATATCAGATCCCAGAGTGGGCTGTGTCCTCCAGCTGAGTTTGCCTTGGGAACTGTGCTGGGCGTGAAGCTGATCTTGGTCTCTGGATGTTTGGGGCTGGCATTGTTCCTCTGTTGGTGAAGCTCTCCATAACCCAAATGCTGGTTCCTACTCGCTGCTTCAGACACTTCCACATTGCTGGTCTCACTGATTATTCCACTCAAAAGGCACGTGTGCACAAGCCCACCCAGGCCCGGGGTCCTGAGGCCATACTTGTAAGTGAAATACATGGGACACATGCAGAAAACCACATTGTTTCTCTGGTGTCAAAAATCTAAAGTAAAAATAAGGACCAAAATGTGTATTAGATATTGTGAAATAGGAAGAAAATGTTCCAGGGGGAAAGGGAACTAGGTGGGGGAAGGAAGGAAGATAAAAAAAAGTGACAAAGCAGGACAAACTGAAAATAAATCTTTTGTAATAAGGAGAGGAAGAGGAGTTGAACTGAGTGCTGAGGGGTAGGGGGCAAAAAATCAAGGTGTATCCTGTGCAAGTACAAATTCTCTATAGTGAATGTGATCATCATGCATATCTAAACTGTACCAATATGTGTAAATTAAAAAAAAAAGAAAGTTGAAAAAGGTACACAAATTATATTTGAAAACAAGAGGGTACAAAATGTTGTAATTTCATGAGAACCATCAGTCTCTTTGCCTAGAAATTAAGTAAATTCCAAGGAAGATAAATGCAGAGAAATTTGTACATGAACACATCTTCATAAAGCTAGTAAAATACTAGTTTGAAAAGTTTGTTCTTCAGAAAGTAAAATGTACATTCACCGTATGATCCAGCAGTCTTATAACTAATTAGTCATATGAGATGCCCACATAAAACCCTTAGACAAGTATTTATAATAGCACCCTGATCATTTTGTAACTGTTCAAATCTACTAATAATCTCATATGCCTTTTAACTGGAGAACAGGTAGGAAGTGTATACTTCTATACAATGGAATACTTGTCCATGATAAAATCACTCAACCAGCAAATCATGTAAATGGATGAATTACAAATGTACTTCTTGAATAAAGATAATGAAAGTCTATGGGTTTTTAATTGCATTTATGTGATATTGTGGATATGGCATGGCTATAAGAATGAGGACATACTAGTCCTTCCTCAGTACTAAAGTTTAGAGACAACTTGACTATAGCAGTGTGGGTGACATGAAGGAATTTTTAAAAGTTTAATGGAACTATCCTAAGTTTATTTTATGGGGTATTTCAACTGAAAAAATTTGTTAAAGATCATAGGTCTTGTGGGGCCTGCAAGATAGCTTAGCAGTCTAAAGAACCTTCTTAGGCAAGCTTAGGTAAGTGTGCAGGGACAGAGGTACTATACCTAGCACTGCATGCCATGCTAGCCCCACCCTCAGGGTGGGCTGAGCCAGCCACAAAAAGTAAAATAAATTAAAAATCTCTAAAGTGAATTATAATTAAAAGTTTATGGAAGCAAATATAATGTATTCCCAATGAGTGAACCATGAGGCAGTGTTTGATATCTTATCATGCATTTTATTTTTTAAGAGAAAAGAAGTCACTGTTTCCATGAACTGGAAGTGGTTTCCATTTGTAACTAGCTTGAGATGAGTGAAACTTAATTAAACAGTACATTTTGTTTCTTTAGTTATTATTCACTTTGGCATACCTTTTTGAAAAAACTAAAAATAAATTAAAACATGACCAATTACTGTGGTTGATGTTTTATTGTTAAAATGGCATGGTAGTTTAAGAAAGTGAAAAAAAAAACTTGATTATAGAACAGAGACTAAGGAAAAGAATAGGACATAAATGTATGATTTTTTTGTTAATGTAATTAGGGCATAAAGACTTTTTCACTGTCTCTATTTTAATAAAATTAAAAACTAAAACCCATTGTGTTTCTTTCCTTATTGTACCTGAAAATTAAAAACAAAACATAAGAAGAACCCCAATTTTTGTATATAAAAATGGTAATTGAAACCAAGTGTAGACTTCAGTGAACAATGTTGAACTTTGATTAAAAATACTCTGTGATGTTTCCAAAGTAACCCTGAGGATCAAAGATCCCTTATTTAATTTCATGAAATAAACTAGGCAAGCCAAAACATACACAAAGAAGTGGTCAAAAAAATCAATGCTTTGGAGCTGGTCATTGAGACAAAAGCGAAGAGCAAGGTAGGCAATTCTTTGTTATCTTCAGGGTGATCTCAAAACAGAGGACAAAGATAACATGTTGACTATAGCCCTAGGTATGGTGATGCTAACTATCAATAGTACACAAATAGCATATGTGCTGTCGTCAAATGAAGGTGAGTGTAAGCAGCTTTACAAATTTCAAAGAAAAGGTGGTTACTGTTCACCACACCTCTCGATGGGATGTCCTTGTTCCTCAGCTGCCTATAAGGAGCATGAGCAATCTGGCTAGTCTACTCTGTGGCCTTCCTTGGCCTCATGGAGGCCTACTCTCGTAAGTCACACAAGGACATGTTTAATCCAGGTACCAGCTTTGAGGAACTCCAGTTGAGATAAGCTCTGCTAACTCACAGAATTGAGAGCTACACAAAATGAGGGCAGAAGCTTTGGTGTGGCTTGTTATGCAGAAAGGTGCTAACTGATTCTTAGGAGCTGCCAGTTTTGCACAGTAGTTCTCCCAGTTTGGTTTACAGCTTCATCAGCAGCGTGTTCCATTCTCAGGCTCTTCCTCCTCTCATATTTAGTCTTGACAGTTGATTTCTTTTTAACTTAAAGAAAAAAAAAAAAAAAAAACTGTCCCAGAGCTGGGGAGATAGCCTGCCTGGCAAGTGCAAGGTCCTGAGTTCAATCCTGGGTTCTGCCAAAAAAAAAAAAAAAAGGAAAAAAGTGTTTCCCCTTGAAGATGGTTAACGGTACTGTATTATATGGTTTTAGTATGTACTTTTCTGACTGCTAGTGATAAGTGCTTACTGCCAGACTATAGTATCTACTTTAAAGTTTTGTCAGTGTTTATGGTGGATTGTCTGCCTTTTTATTAATGTATGAAAAATTTTTATGCAATTTTGGTAAACATCCTTTTGGAATATGCTATAGTAAATATTTTCTTGTACTGTTAGCTTTTTACTGATGTCTTTGATAAACAAATTTAATTTTAACGTAATTAATCATTCTTCTTTATGGCTATTTTGTGTCTTAAAGATATTGTGAACGTTCCTTTTTTTTTTTTTTAATGGCTGGCTCAGCCTGCCATGGGGGTGGGGCTGGCACAGCATGTGCTGTCCTTTATCAAACTGTGGTCGCTGAGGTTGCCTAAGCTTTCCTAAGCAGGCGCTTTAGACCACTGAGCCATCTCGCTGGCCCTCGGATGTTCTTCAGGCTCTGAAGATGTTCTGTTTTCTTGTAGCAGATTTATCCAGTGAGATGGCTCAGTGATCTGACGTACCTGCTTCGGAAAGCTTAGGCAACCACAGGGACCACAGTTCAAGCCCTGGTACCACATGCCACACCAGCCCCACCCCCAGGGCAGGCTGAGTTGGCATATATATATATATATATATATATATATATATATATATATATATATATAATATTAAATATGTGTATATAAAAATATATATTATATATTTATTGTTTTACCTTTCCATCTTTGGTCTAGAACCATCTGAAGGTGATTTTAATATGTGTTGTAAACAAGGAGTTAAGATTTATTTTTATCTTACATATTTGGGTGACATTACCATTAATTTTTTAATACTATAAGGCAGTATTATGCATCTCATATATCAAGTGAGAGTATGTCTCTTTCTATTCTGTCACTTCAACTTGTTTGCTTTTTCCAGTGCCAATGGACTGCTTTCTTTGTATATTCTATATATTTATTAAATGTTTGTTGAAATGTTTTGAGTAAACTAATGAATTAACCTCTCTATATAGTACAGTTTCTGTGGATACATTCTTGAAGTTTTAAAATGTTAACCCAAAAACATAATTTTGAAGCATGATTATCTTGGCATGAAGAAGAGTTTTGGAAGTTTTGACTTTGACCATGATTTTAAGGGATTTTTTGTACTTGTTTTGCTGGTAATAAATTGCTTGATAATGTGTTGTCCTCTTAAGATTTTTTGTTTGTTTGTGGTACTGGCAATTGTCTAAGATAATTCATACATCAGGAAAGGTACCTTTTAAATTATAGCTAATCATCATTAATTTATATGCAAATATGTACTTAGGTGAGTTTGGCAAAATCCTGAATAGTTAAAAAAAGGACAATCCATGTAATAACAATCTAAAAGACTAAACAAAATAAAATGTCAAAAGCCAATTTTCATTAGCTTTCAGGTATTTGTTTATTTATTTTTCATTTTATGTATTTGGTACAGGGCCTCCCTATGAGCTGGGACTGGTAGTGATTTTCATGATCCTCCTCAGCACTGGGATTACAGGCATGTGCCACCATGCCCAGAGTCACTGGCTCAGCCTGCCCAGGGGCGGGTCAGTGTTGCATGTGGGACTTGGTTTCAACCCTGGTCCCTGTGTTTGTTAAAGCAGGTGCTTAGTCTGCTGAGCTGTCTCACCAGCCCTCAAATATCTGTAAATTATATTTTGTTGTTGACTCTTTTTGCTTTTTAAGAATTGTGCTGATAGATGATTTAAATGTACCATTGGGATGTCATTATTGTTGTTGTTGTTATTATTATTATTGTTATTATTATTTTGTATTATGGCTGACTCAGCCTGTTCTGGGGGGTGGGGCTGGCACAGCATGTGGTGCTGAGGTTCTAACTGCAGTCTCTGTGGTTCCCTAAGCTTGCTTAAGCAGGTGTTTTAGACCACTGAACCATCTTTCCGGCCCCTGTTGTTATTATTATTTTTTTAAAAATTTTCTGCAGAACCTGGTATTGAACTCAGGACATTACACTTCCCAGGCAGGCACTTGTGCCCCTGAGCTATCACCCCGGCCCCTAGAATTTCATTATTTTTGGCTTTGTCTTCTGTATAATACTTCATAGCTGTCAGTATTTCACATAAAGTTCTTCTATCTTTCATTTTGTACATTCTTTTTGTGGTATTCTTCCTTGAAGAATTATGTGAGAACAAGGAATTTTCTAGAGAAGCATGAAAAAAGTCAGTGTTGAGACTGTTTATAGATTGCTTCAAACTCATGTTATTTTGGATTATAAAGTGGAATCTGGGAACTTCAAAGCACATCTGGCTGTTGTTACAAAATCAGAAAAGAGATTGCTTACTTTCCCCAAATAGACTCAGGAACATACTTCATGATGAATAACTCCCATTGCATGTTAAAAGTGGTCATAAGCAAAACTCAGTGTATTAATTGAACAACAAGAACAGAATGTTGGTACTAGTTTGCAGTGTTCATTTTTACTTTTAAAAGTTAGAATAGACATTTTCTATTTTTTGTCAGATTGAAAAATCACATTCATAATAAAATGAATTCTTAATTTCTTTGTTTAGTGGCATTTAAAGATGGAGATGCAAAACAAATTACCTCTTCATAGTTGAAATGCTACATTGTAATTAGCTAACCAAATGTATTTTAACCTGCTTATAAGTATAGAGCTGGTTAAAAATAAGTCACAGATGGTTCTCTTAGCTTTGGTTTTAAATTGTAAACTAAATTAGAGCTTGAGCATCTTTGAAAATTTCTGTTTGCTCTTACTTTTTCCCCCTTGCACTTAATTCTGCTTTATGAATTGAAGTTTTGGATGTTTCAAGATTTACCTATGTCTTTGAGAAACTTTTTGTGCTGGTTTAATTCCAAAAATAGGAAATGATTACTTATTTTTCATGCATACATAAATACCTCCAAACAGTAAATAATTATTGAGAGTAATTTTCTGCCAGCCAGAAATTTACTCCCTCTATTTTTCAAAAGCTGTGTGTCTATAGTATTATTAGCTACCAAACAGCGTACCTCTAGCTTTTGGCACAATATTCAAATATAGTACATTACTACTACTGCTACTATTACTACTACTACTACTACTACTACTACTACTACTACTACTACTACTACCACTACCACAACCACCACCACCACCAAGTGTTTCCTACCATAATTGTGATAATGCCTATGTCCTTCAGGAGTGCTAATGTCTTCAGTGATTTTGCTAAGCATTTAATATACTCTGTATATTAAGTATAGCTGTCACTCCACTGGGATATCCCTTTTTCTTTTTAATTTTAAGTGAAAGTTTTAATTAAGAAATGTTTGTAGTACATGATATTTACATTCTTTGTGTGGAGTAGTGCATGTGTATGATACCTCTAACTATTTGCTTCACCCTCTTTCCTTTCTCCCTCCATCTCTTGATCTCTCTCCTTTGTACCTTTTTTTGTGCTCTTCATGTGTGAGTTTCTCACAATAGAAAACATGTGATATTTAAGCTTATATATCTGATTTATTTCAGTTAATATTATGGTCTCAAGTAGCAGCCATTTTCCTACAGAGGACTCAAGTTTAATTTCTTTATGTTAGACTATCACTGTTGATTGTAATGTGGTAGTACTCCATTGCATGTATTTATCCATTCATCTATTGGTGGACACACAGGCCACTCCCAAGCTTAGCTATAAACATGGGTAGGAATACTAGAGTATAATGTCTTCAACTCCTTTAGAAGGAGAATAGCTGGATCAAGCGAAATTTCTAGTTTTAGTTCTCTGAGGAATCTCCATACTTATTCCCATAGTGATGGTACTGGTTTACATTCCCACCAGCAATGTAGGTCTGCTTCTTCCTTGCAGCTCATCAGCATTTGTTACTTGACTTCTTAATGATGTTGTTTTCTTGGTCTTGATTTCAGTTCTGATTTTTATAATTTTCTTCCTTGAACTAGTTTTGGGCTTTGATTGTTCTTGTTTTTCTGGGACTTTAAGGTGTATAATTAAGTTTTATTGTGTGTGACTTACTCTGATTTTGTGATGTGTGCATTCTCAGCTGTCAACTTTCCTCTTAGTACTGGTTTAGTTGTGACTCATAAATTGTAGCATGTTGTGCTGACATTTTTATTTATTTCTAGAAACTTTCGTGTTTCTTTCATGATTATTTCTTCAGTAATCTATTCTTTATTTAATCATGTCTTGTGTGGTTTGTATGTGTTTACATAATTTATGTTTTCTCATATCATTACTTTCTAATTTCATTGCTGTCTGATCTGAAAATATGCATGGTATAATTTGAGTTCATTTACACTTATATGAACTTATTTGATTGGCTACTATGCTGTCTGTTTTGGATGAAGTACCTTGTATTTCTGAGAACAATGTGTATTTGGTTGTTGGGAAGAACACTAGATACCAATTAAGTTAACATGTTTGAAGGGTTTGTTCAAATTTCTGGTTTTTTGTGGGGTGTTTGTTTTTGTCTAGTTGACTATTTGTGGTAGTGGGTATTGAAGTCCACTACCATAGTTGTGTTCATGTTTATCTGGTCTTTTATGTCTAGTAGTAATTTTGTTTAAAGTTGGTTGTTTCATTGTTTGGTGCATATGTGTTAACAATTACTATTTCTTCCGTGTGATTGTTCACTGAACTAACATGTAGTGATCTTCTTTGCCTCTTTTGATTGGTTTTGGCCTCTAGTCCATTTTGTCTTAATATAGGATAGTTACATTTCCTTTTTGCAGAGGAGGGAGTGTCTGCTTTCTAGTCTGTGAATTTCTTTCCAGTTTATATGTGTTTGTTGTATATGGCACACTGTTGTACTGATATTGAAGAAGATCAGTACATTCAAGAAGCACCATGGTTTTTTGATCCATTTTGCCAATCTTTGTCTCTTTATTGGGAAACTGAAAACATCCACATTGAGAGATATTATCCATGTTCCTCTTGTTGCCCTATTTTCCTGTTGCTGTTCACTATGCTCCTTTCTACTTAGGAAACTGCTCAGCATATCTAGTATATTTATTGTTTGATCTTTTGCCATTGTTATCTTCATTTTCTCTTGCTAGGTTACCTTGAGAAGTTTTGGAGTGCTGGCTTGCTGGTCATGAATTTCTTTAGATGATCTTTGTTATGAAAATATCTTATGTCTCCATCAAATTTTATTTTATTTATTTATTTATTTATTTTTTGGTGGGACTGGGGTTCAAACTCACGACCTTGCACTTGCCCAGCAGGCACTTGTGCCTCGGAGCCATCTCCCCAGCTCCCTTCTCCATCAAATTTTAAAAAATAGCTTTGCAAGGTATATTAGCTTTGTTTGGAAATTGTTCTCTTTTGTGGCTTGAAACTCTTCCCTCTCAGCTCTCCTGGTCTTTAAGACTTGTGTTGGGAAGCCTGCTGTAATTGGAATGAGTTTCCTTTATAAGTGATTTGTTACTTTTCTGTAACTGCTTTTAAGACTGTTCTTGTGTTAGACTTCTGGGATTTTGATTATGATTTATTCTGGAGAGTTTCTTTGATCATTGCTGTCTGAAGATTGGTATGCTTCATCAAGTTACATCAAGTTATTTTCCTTATATTTAAATTATTATACTATTTAATAAAAATATTTTTATGAAATTTATGCTGTTTTCTGATTTTTACCAATCAATTTTTGGTCAGTCTTCTTTGCATTCTGTAGCAGGTGTTGGATTCAGTTTTCAAATTCTGTAGTTGTTTTTAAGGTATTTGTCACTAATTGGTCACTGACAACAGCCTTGTGTTCTAAATAGTTCTGACCCTTTCTTTTCACATTAGCCACTTCTGAGGCCCATACTTTTGGTAGTATTTTTAATCTCCTGAATTTATATATGGACTCTTTTCTGGATTCTAATTCTTTTCTATCCTAGTATCTTACTTTCTCATTTTTAGAATAAAGTACCTTATACAAGTTAAAGGAAGAAAGATTTTTTTTGTTGGCTCCTAGTTTATAGAGGTTTCAGTGCATAGTTGGTTGGTTACAAGGTCAGGCTACAGTCATGGGGATATGATGGGAATAACAGTCCATGTTATGGCAGACAGGAAGCTGTAACATTAGAACTGATTTCTCTTTTATTTCATCCAGGCTACAAGCCCAGGATGGATCTTCCCTCTTCAATAAATCCATTATCCATACCCAGAACTGTGCTAAATCTACCAGAGGGCTGACCAGTATTACACATCCATGATGCAGAATCACATACCCGTGGTACAGTATTGCACACTCATGATCTAGCCACTCCCTGATGTCCCACCTGTGGGCACCTGAGGGCTTGGGGGAACAGCAACATATAAGGTCTTTAGAGGATGGCAAAAGAAATACCAATTCAGAGAGTTACACTTTTGATCCTATGGAATGTGGCCTAAAGAAAATTATTTTGCATTTTCTCCTAAGCTAGGTGTTAAAATATGCTTACTCTTGAGAGCGGGTCTCTGCTGTAGCGACCCTTTTTTATTTTACTTGATTAAATTCTATTTTATTTCTTTTGTATTTTTAATTTTCATTCATTTTTATTTTTACTTTTTATTTTTTAAAATTCTATTAATTTTAATAAAATAACAGGCCCAGTGGGATGGCTCAGTGGTCTAATGCGCCTGCTTGGGAAAGTTTTGGCGGCTTCAGGGACCACAGTTTGATCCCCAGCACCACATGCTGTGCCAGCCCTGCCCTCGGGGCGGGCTGAGCTGGCCATAAAACTGAGTGAATAAACAAACAAAGGTTCTGAAAGAAGAAAAATAAATAAATAAAAATTTTTAAAAAATTAATAAAATAACAATGAAACAGTTTCAAAACACATTATCATGGTAGCCACAATAATTAATATAATGCATATTGTTGTCTTCATAATAATTGTTCAGAGTACAAGATGCAGACATGGTAACTTTTCTAAGCACTACTAGTAAAAATATTTCTTCTCATTGAACTAAGAGAAAGTAGTTGTATATATAGTCCAATAGTCCATAATAGTAGTGGGTTTTTAGCAGAACTGGCTATGTTGAAAGCTATTGACTTCAGTCTTTTACAGCTCAGTGTACTTACCTGGTTTTACTTTTTATGCCTCATGGTTAAACTTTTCTGCTGGTTGCTTAAGTGCAAGTTAAAGCAAGACCTACACAATAAAACATGTAACTCTTGTGTCTGACAAGGTCAGTCAAATCCCCTCAGGATTTACCCTGAAAACATGTACAGCATTTTGCAGAACTTTTGTGAGTGTCAGCCATCTGGATGAGTCATAGCCATCGCTTGACTAATTTGCTCTCTATGAAGGCCTGAGAGAATGTTTTCTCACTAGGCAACTCTCCTTAGGCACACTATGCATCGTCAATCCCTTTCCTCTGTGGCCCCATAATCTCCTTGGACAGAAATTTTGGGACACCACTGAGTTATAGGATGTTACAGTACAGTTCTTTTATGTCCTGAGTCTTCACTGACCTTGAAGGACTAGGACCAAAATATTAGCTATTGTTGGAGCCCTTCTTTTTCTCTAATATTTTTGTCTGCTAACTTAAGTTGTTAACCCTTCAGAAAAGAAGCTTAGTGATACTATTACTCTATAACATAGACACTTGAGTTTATTATCCCTGCCTTTCTGAACACCTTAGATTTAACATGAAACTGGTATTTTCCCGAGTATCATTGATATTCTAATAAATCCCTGTAGAATGTAATAAAAAACAATTACATATTTTTACTTTCACTTTCAAATTAAGTGTGGTTGTTCCATTGTTCATGATTATTGAACATAATGTATTATTTGGGAAGCATTTTGAAAATGAATGTGAACCTTGAAAGAGTGTAGCCTAATCATATATTTTTGAAAAATCTTGTTCCTCGAGACTAATGATATATTCCAGGGTAAGGAGCACTGCTTGTTGTCTAAGTCCTATTAGTGCTATGTAAATTGTGTGTTTCCTATGATATAAACTATAATTATGTATGAAGTAATTAGACTTCTGTGATAATTTTTATAGTCTGAATGAAATAATTGGAATAACAGTATAGCTACTTTATTATAGTACATATTGATTTGTTAGCTATTGTGCTATGTACAGCAAATAAAAAAATTAAGGCATTATTCTTGTGCTCATTTGCAAACAGATCATTGCTGCAATTGTTTATAAGCAGATGTTAAAACAAACACTTAATGAGTATCGTGTAAGGAATATGAGCCAGTGGACACAGGATAGTAGTAGCTGCTGAGTAGAGCCAGAAACAGTTTTGCCTTTCCTTCTTCCTCCTTTCCTGACTCTGTCTCATTCTCACTTATTCTGCCTTTTTTCCTAATGAATACTTTTAAGCATGGTAGTGGATCTTAAGGATGAAGTGATAAATGGGTGGTCATGATTTTATTCTCAGAAACCAAGCATTTTTGGAGAAGATAGATGTCAGATTTGAGAATGGGGTGAGTATTAGGGTCCTATGACAGCAGGAGGAACTAAATTTCCTGGGCAGGTTCACTGTTCACTAGTCATCTTGGAAGAAGTTGGGAGAAGATTTCACAGTTTTCAAGGATTCAGATATAGGGCAGAATGTTTGCTTCAAGGAGAAGCAAGTTGTTCAGTGCCTTGGGATGTGGGAAGTCTTAGTAGAATGAAGATGTAAAGGTAGGTGTTGAGAGGAATTTTATTTCATTGCTCTTATGAAGATGTGTCAGAGGATTCAAGAACCATGTATCTGGGAGTGCAGTCATGAAGTTCAAAAGTGAAGAACGGATAGGTACATGATTGTAGAGTTTGGGGGAAGGGACTACAAAACTTACAAAAGGTGTCAGAAGACCCATTTGTTTTGGTCATGATAGAGCATCCAGAACTTTAGAAGCATGACGTATGAAGTGAGTAATGGAAAGTAAGGCTGCAGTTAGGCAGATGGTAATAGCAATGCAAAGGAATTTGTTTTCCATTTATTAGGAGGATATTAAAGTACATAATACTTGTTAGAAAATGAAGTAAAAATTAAGATATACAGCAGCTTACTTTATTTTAGATTGCATAACATACTATTAATATTAAATATGCTAAAATTTTATCAGCAATGATATTAATCTATTATTCATTCATACATGTTTATTTTATATGTATAATATTATAGCTTATATATTTTCCAAATGATTAAAACTCCAAAATTAATAAGTCTTCAATTTATTTTTAAATTTTTAGATAGAGAATCCCCGGTACCTGAGACAGAAGCCTATACCAATTTCTCTGGTAGGTAAAAATTACATGGGACTTTTTCTAGCAATAGCCTCTTTTAAAATCAAATAAGCATTTTTAATAGAAATAATATGAGTCCATGTTGTGGAGCATAATAGTTTTTTTTAACCCTTTCACTTGGAAGTGAGTATTCTTCCCCGAGTGTTAATAGAATTTTGGTATGGCTTTCAGTGATTGTAGAAATATATTTTTGGGTTGAGGATGAACCTGACCTGAAAACATACTAAATAAATAACTTCTTCATTCTACAGATGTCCCCGAAGTTCAGCTTGAGAAAATCCAGCAGTCTTCATGATGATCATTTTCTCTCTCGAATGCATGAGAAAGAGGTAGGGCTGAGATATTTCTGATATACCTGATTATTAACAGTTTCAATAATTTATATCATAGGAATTTTGAGGTTCTTTTTTTTTTAACACTTGAAATTTCAGTTTTATTTTAGTGAAGTAAAAGGATAACAAGATACAGGATAAATAATAATAAGATATTTACTTATACCTATTATGTTGTTCACTTATGTAATTCATTTATTATATCATTTACTATACATCATATAATTAATTATATGTCATTATTCTTTTCTGATATATATATGTATGTCTTCATATATAGCAAAATACATACTTACATAATAACTAATTCATTCTCCTTACCCTTCCTCTTTCTCACTTTCACGTTTCTTTCATAATTTAATATTTTTATTATTTAAATTTAACAATAGTTATATTACATATTTTCATCATCAAATCAGTTTAGATTAATAGATATAGGTATATAAGATTGATCAAACAATTAAACATTAACACTTTTAATAAACATTACTTTTTTTTTCTTTTCCCCTTTCTTTTTTTTTTTTAAGTTGACACATTGCATCTTATCCTCACAATAGTTCTACAGAGCACAGTGTGTGGGCATGACCCACCTCCCTACTGATGTTACTAAGAAGAAAAAAAAAAA
>PVJA010045366.1:0-15673 GCA_004027025.1 Myocastor coypus
GACCTTTCACTTGCCAGGTAAGCACTTATTCTACTGAGCTATCTCCGCAACCCCTGCAAACTACTTGTCAACTAGGGTCCACACTTTCATGGGCAAATGAACTGCAACAGGAATCTGCAGATCATAAGCATATCAGACTCATTCAAATGAGGAAAGCAAAACGTCAGCATAATTGCAATATTAACTTTTGTAACTATTTCTAAATGAGGATGGAGTGAGGTGAAAGTAAAAGTATACAGATTGACAAAAGATCCATTCCATTTCTGGGAAAAAAATAACTGAGCTGTTTTTTAAATTACACTAATACGATCTTACAAAATGGTTCAGAGTCATTTTCACCAATGTTCACAGAAAATATGTGCTTATTAGCAAAGGTTCTATTTAACTTCAGTTTTATATTTGTGCTATAATTAAGGGGGGCAAATAGAAGCAAAATTTCATAATCAAACATACTTTTGCTCCACCTTCATGACATCTTGAATGTTCTACTGCACCAAGCACAATGATAAAAATTTAAAAAATCCATCTCAAATCACAGCCATTCTCCATTGTATCATAGCGAGATATTGGCTCTGAACACACTACCCAGGTACTAACTAGCTTAGTTTTAATTCAAAGCAGATGGAGTAGGGTTCTCAAGGTTGAATTTAGAAGGACTACTTTGAGGATACCTCACAGTTCCGGTAACATAGCAGATGGTGAAAATGTTTTAAAACAGTTTTCAGACTGTGTTAGTGAAATTACATTTCTATCGATTGTCTTACAACGCATTCATAAACATGGTTTTCCTTCCAAACCAAATCAGGCAATCACAGAACTTAGCAGGGCATTTCTGAGATGTTACACTGAGGATTTATATTCTAAGTTCAGAGAACTGCAGGACTGGAAGTGAATATCTTGAGATGGGCAGACCCCCTTACATGATGTTGTAGTACACACTGTTTCCTTTTTTTTTTTTTTTTTTTGGCTTTTTGAGTCAGGGTCTCACTATGCAGTTCAGGCTGGCCTTGAGCTCACTTTTGTAGCCCAGGCTGGTCTCGAACTCACACCGATCCTCCTGCCTCAGCCTCCCGAGTGCTGGGATTACAGGCTTGCGCCACCATGCCCGGCCGCACTGTTTCCTTTTATGAAAGAAAATAATTTCCATCTCATATTACAGCAGCATGTCAAATTGATATTACTTTTTGGAATATAAGTAATATATATATATATATATATATATATATATATATAGAGAGAGAGAGAGAGAGAGAGAGAGAGAGAGAGAGAGAGAAAGTGAAGCCTTAAGTCATATGGACATTTGCCATCTAAGAAAGACTGTTTATCTCCTATCCACAGTAATAAGAGGTACCATTTTGAAAATGTCAACTTGGTAAGTTTCACTATAAGATGGTGAACAGGAGATTATAAATCTGCTTGGTTTTACCTGTTCAAATCAACAATTTAGAAAGCAATCGGCCTTTGATTAGAAGGGTCTTGTAGCACGTGGAGGCATGAACTGCGTAGGGTTACAGTGTTGACCACATCAGTCTCTGGCTGTTTTGGAGAACATCATATTCACAGCCCCTGAAGGCAAAATGAGACGATAGCTGGGCACAGCTGGCTCTCACTTCTATTCCAGGGCAGTAGCCGTCAACCTAAAAGACGGGACAGTTCTCTCAGTTTGCAAGGTTTACTGCTCAAAATGTCTCTGCTCTACTTCTTCAGGCCTGGCTCACTTTGGTGGGCTTTGGCCTCAGCTCTCCAGTCCTTCCCCTGCAAATGGTGAAGGACTCAATAAATACACCATCCAGAGAAGTCTTCTTCCTAGTGCTAAGAGAGCTCTGACGTCTGTATGTGGACCATATAATCCGACCACACTGTTTCCTTATTTAACCTTTTACTTTGTATTCCTTTTTAGGCGACAGTAAGTATGATTTGCTAGTGGGACAACTGGAGTCCAAACAGGGACATGGACCTGTACTTTTATTAAAGGCTGGATGACAAAAACCCAGCCACAGTGGGAAATAAGTGTGAGATGGAGAAGGTCTTAAAGGGACACAGGATTTCAGGGAGTCTTGAAGACGAAAGAAATGGAAAGCCTTCCTAGGAAGAAAGGTCAGACTCACTGCCCCAAAGAGTCACCCTTTCTTTTATTCAGGAATAAAACAAAGGGTAGAATGCAACAGCCAAGGCGCAAGAATGCACTCAACTACTGCAAAGCCTACTGAAATGCTCAGGGGCTCATGTGCTGACAAAATATTTATTTAAAATGCTACAGGTGGCCAGGCATGGTGGCGCATGCCTATAATCCCAGAACTCGGGAGGCTGAGGCATGAGGATCGGTGTGAGTTTGAGACCAGCCTGAACTGCATAGCGAGATCCTGTCTCAAAAAGACAAAATTAAATAAATAAATAAATACAAAAAATAAAATATAATAAAATAAAATGCTACAGTAGGTCACAAAGTATAATCCATTGTTTCCTCAGTCAGAAAATTTAGATATAGATCATTGAAAACAAATTAGTAAAACAATTAAATGGGCACATGAAAAAGGAAAATAAAAAAAAAGTTTCCCTTGAGATTTTTTTCAAGCTGGCACTTAGTTCAATCAGTTTTTTTTTTTTTTTTTCCCCCTGTATTTTAGAGAAGGGTCTGCATGCAGTGGTTCTCAACCTTTCTAATGCTGTGACCCTGCAATACAGTTCCTCATGTTGTGGTGACCCCAAACCAAAAAATAATTTTGGTGGCTATTCCAAAACTGTAATTTTGCTACAGTTACGATTCAGATGGCTTTAGGTGGCCCTGTGTTTTGGTCATTCCATCCCCGCAGGAGTCACGACCCACAGGTTAAGAACCGCTGGTTGTGAGCTCGCTATTAGACCAGATTTGTAGTGACCCACCAGTTTATAGCCTCCCAAGAGCTGGGGTTAAAGGCTGGGACACCATGCCCAGTCTCAATTGCCATCTCAGCGTGCCCCAGGGGCGGAGCTAGCATGGCAAGCCTGTGGATTGAACCCCTGCCCCATGTACCTGCTTGCAGACGCTTTAATCCAGTGAGCTATTTGCTCGGCCCTCAGTCAGTCTTAAATCTACTGTACAACTTGTTGCTGAATGCTCCAGCCTCACATGCAGAGAAAATAAAAATATATGCAACAGAAGCTTTAGCCCCTGAGGCAGAACCTTCCAAGGAAAATTCAATTCCCCAAGCACCAGGGTCTTTACAAAGAAGTTATTCAACACTGTTAGAGTTTTCTGGGAAGGGCCAATTTAATCTGAATGGCTTGGGGAAAAAAAAAAAATCCCTGTACAAATGTAACCAGATACTTGCAAATTTTACTTTATTTATTTTTTTATTTGGTACAGGGTCTCACTATGCAGCTGGAACTCATAGTGACCCTCCTGTCTCAGTCTTCCTCACACTGGATTACAGGTGAGAGCCACCATTCCCAGTTTTGGTGGCTGGCATGGCGTGCCTGGGGTTCCAGGGCCAGCATAGCATGTGGTACCAGGGATCAAACCCAGCTTTTGCGCTTGCCAGGTAGGTACTTACATGGCTGAGCTATCTCCCCAGCCTGATACTTATAAATTTTAAAGGAATCTTAAGATAGAGAGGAAACTTTTTCCTGAGACTGTCTTAGGCCAGAGCCTGGTAAAATCTATCATAGGTCTGTTAAGTACCACAGTTTCTGTTTTAGAATGGGAAGAGGAGGAAAAGTATATAAAAAAGAAAAAGAACCCTGCCAACCTCATCATGTTCACAGAAATCGCCAAATATGCAAGTTCCCCTGTGCCATGGACTCTAAGGAGATACCGAGACTCATATGAAATTAACAGAAAAATGCCTTGGCCTATATATCCCCAATTTTAGAGGTGGATATTTGTGCTAGTCATGTCAAGATTGTGAGTTTAAACTTTGGGAAGAAATACAAAGTACTCAAATCCTGCTTTGTAAAAATATCAGTGGTAGAGAGCACAGCTCCAGCCCCAAGTGCTCTGTGTGCTGGGTGGCTACGCTGGTGTCCCAGCACTGAGGCTGCCATGAACAAGAAGTGTAAGGACAAGGAGAATCTGCCACATCCTGCTGCTGCTGCCATCCCTCCCCAGCCCCGGGAGTGAGGAGGCAGCCATGTCAGTGAGTAGGCAGAGCCCTACCAGGCTTAGAGGATGTGACCACTGGCCTGCAGAGGATGGCACCACTGAGAGAAGAGTGGTAGTCCAACCCCGGAGCAGGGGCTGGCCACAGCCCCACTTGCCAGCAGAGCCCTGGGCAGCGTGCTGTCCAGCATGCCACACCACAGCCTGCCACAGTCACCTGTCCCAACTCTGCACACCATGAGCTACCAGGGCCCTGTCAGCCCCCTTCCACATGTACTGCATGATGCCACTCCTACATTGCTGCGTGGCGACAGGGCCAGTACGGAGGAACCACATGTGTGACAACATAGGAGACAGCCACATGGTCCTCATTTACCAGGAGTGAAAATTGCTGCACTTCAGCTGGCTTTTAAACATGTAAATAAAGGTTACAAGCAAGCTCTTGGAGTAATATGGACAAGAAAATCTCTAAAATTATCTAAAAGTGCTTGTCAAGGTAAAAAGAAATTATAAAATTTAAGATGAATTCAAAGTTTGTTCAGTTTTATACAGAACAACCCCAGAGCACTTTCAAAAAAAAATATCTGAGTAGGTGATGGGAGATAGAGGGGACCGGGGTGAAGCCTAGAAGAAGAAAAGGCAGAGTTGTCAGTGCTCTTAAGACAAAACGCAAAAGAAAATATTAATTGTAAGTGAAAGGTCTTTATTATAATTATTATTATGAGATACCTATTAATTGGTCTACCAAAAGCTCTGATTAGTTCATTCATAACTAGAAATTCAAAAAATTGTAAATTAATGATTATAATTCAATTTGAGAAATATTTCACATTACACATAGAATATATAAACAAATTGCCTTTTGTATATTTGTCTGTTTGCCTGTCCAATTATTTTGTTTGAGTTCAATAATTTTTTCTTCTAATTGTCTTTTTTGTTTTTTAAAACAATTGTCTATATCTTAAGCTGTTTCTTAGATGCCATTAGAACCAAGGCCTAGTAAAAGAGGAATATATGGCTATCTCCTATTTTGTCACACAGTTCCACCAACTGCTTCAACTTGGATTGACAGCTCATCAAAATAGTGTTAAGATTGGTTTTAGAGGTGCAATGCATATTGTCCTGTGTGTACAATTATTTAAGTCTCTCATTGGTCAAAGATAATATATTGATTGTTATGATCTGATTTTCATAGGTCATCAAAAATTGCTAAGGTTATTAAATAGAGACCCCAGTCTATTTTCCCAGTGTTGGGAAAATTGTGGGACAGTAGAGCCCTTGATGAATAATGAAAGCTTCTTGGAAATATTTATCAAGTTCTTATTCACTAATAAGACTCCAACAATTTCCATATTTCATGGGAGATGCTCTCATAAACACTGTTAAATATATTATTGTGATATCTTTATATCTATTGTCTTTTAGGAAGTGTCTACAGGGTGTTCAGGGTCTCACCACTATATCAGACTCATAGTGATAACCTGTTTACAGCCTCGCAAGAGCTGGGATTCCAGGCATACACCACCACACCCAGTCTCAATTGCTGTCTCAGCATGCCCCAAAGGCAGGGCTGGCACATCATTATTGTCATATTTTTAGGCCAGTCATTATCAAAAGGTTAAATCTTCTATAAATAAAACCATAAGATTCATCATTAAAATATGCTCTCAGTACAAAATATATATTAAGAGTTAAATGTTTTTATATAGCCATGACATCCATTATTGCCAATTTCATGGTGTACTAAATATAGTCATGACTTGTGGGTATAGAGATCTCCTAAATTATAAAACCAGGATTGCTGACAATGATACTTTCTCTTCTAGACTCAGATATTTGCTTTTCCCTCTGCACCAGCTATGAATAAGAGGTATACGTCAAGTCAACACAATGGCACCTGTCAAAAAATCATTTTTGAGATGTTGTAATGTACATTTTGTACATATATCACTACACTTAGGAATGCCTAGCTGCTGAGAAATCCAGAAAATGTCACAAACTTCTTTGTTAATGACATTCCATTAAAAATAAATTGAGTGAGTTTCTTCATGTCATGTAATGTCTTTGAACATAAAGAAATGTTTGACTAAAGAAGCTAAGCTATAGTGAGATGAGCATTTCAGTATGTTATAAAAATAACGCCATCATGATTGTCATACTGAAATACTATGTGTAGCTTTTACCTCATTTTCTTTGCAAAACTATACTAGTCATCTGTTAACATTCTACAGGGAAACACATGCCTCTAACCCCAGCACTTGGGAGGCTGAGATAGGAGGATTATTGTGAGTTTGAGACCAGCCTAGAATACAAAGTGAGTTCAAGGCCAACCCAAACTGCATAGTGAGAACTTGTCTTAAAAAGACAAAAATAAAACAAAAAACAAAACTGTAAAATAATCCCACATTCTACAGGTGGTCAACTGCTAAAATAACCATGGTTGGTAAGAAATAATAGCTCTATGGTTGAACTTTGTATTTCAAGGTACTTGGTATTCAGATAAAATTATAATACTTAAACTCATTTCTCCCACTGTAGTACTAATGTCATTGATCTTCATTTATAGATGTGCAAAAACTTAAGTTTACAGACTAGAACTAAAAAGGTAACTGGCCTAAGCAGACAGCCAATATTTTGGCCCTGGCTGTCCTAGGTGAATGAGGACTCAGGATGAGTGAAAACATTTTAGGCGATCCTGTGACCATAGTTAGTCACCCAACTTCCAGACCAGGGAGACTGCTAGACCCTCCAGAGGACAGGAATCGACAGTATACAGTATACCTACAATGGGTCACCAAGAGAGAAAGGTTTTTCAGGATTTTATAGAAACCAACATGGTCAGCGCACGGCCATGGTCCACCCTGACAGCTCACACTGACAGAAGCACAAAGAGGCTCTCGTGGTTCCAAAGAGATGCCTGAGGATACTTAATTGACCCTGACAGACAGAAAGAGGTTAATTTTTAACTTTTAAAACAGGCCTCGGGCCCAACCAGATAGCTCGGTGGATTCAAGTGCCTGCAAGCAAGTGCAGGGGCCAGGAGTTCGATCCCCGACCTGCCATGCTGGCCCTGCCCCCAGGGCACACTGAGGCAGCAATTGAGACTGGGCGTGTGGTGGTGCACAGTGTAATCCCAGCTCTTGACAGGCTGTAAACAGGCGGATCGCTAGGAGTCTGATCTAGTAGTGAGACCCTGTACAACCTGTAAACCCTTCCTAAAATACAAATAAAACAAAAACAAAAATAATAAAGCATAAACAAAAAAACAGGCCTCACCTTAGGGGAGGTTGAAAGAAGGGGGACCACTGAGTCCATGCTGCACAGTGAGACCCTATGCCAGATACATAAAGTAAGTTGGTTTTGAACACTAAGCAGAAAAGTGTAACCAAACACTGTATAAAAGCAATGCCATTAATGACAAGCTAGATATAAAAGGGGTCTAAGAGCCAGTGGGTCACAATCACCATTTCCGTCCCTTAAGATCAGTGGCTAAATGTGGCTCTTTCCCCAACTTGCCTTGCCATTATAGTGCTCACGTCTTGATTACGTATGTTATAATTTCTTGAAAAATTATTTATTTCTGTTTTGAGACTGCCATACTCCTAGTGATCATACAGATGGAACCAAAGGTAATGTGTTATATTTTTTTCAACCAGTATCCTCCTGACTTACCTCATAAACAGAGTTCATACCTGTTAAACTGCAAGACTGCCACTTGAGGCCCATTAGATTAACCCCCTGAGGAAGGCCCTTGACTATGGTCTCCCCTATGCTGATCTTTCTCAGCCTAAAGCAGCTACACAGGATATTACGATCATTTGGACAATGCCTCGAACTGTCCAACCTCAAGTCACAGTGTTTCAACAGCTACTGCAGCTAGGAACAGCTCTTTAGAATATTGTAGATAGCTAAGATTGTTATAAATGTTACAGTTAGTCAGGGCTGGGCCTTCAACACACACACACACAAATTATAGCCAAAGATACCTTCATTAAAGGACAGGCTTTAAGAAAAAGAACAAATCTATCTCTTAAAAATCATTACATAAACAAAAGAGGAGAGTATTGTTTCTCCCCATAAACATAACTAGACCTTGGAAGTCTAACTTTAAAAATTTTAAGCCCATGTAGAAAAGTAAACACACTCAATCAAAACTTCACTGGCTGAAGGACAAATAAAACACACACTATGGACACAAGTCCTATTTAAAAAATCCACCTCCTTCCCACCTGGAATGGCCTAGTATAGTTATCACATTGAACAAGGTTATGCTTGTGTATTAATAGGTCATGGAACATCACTGAGGATGCCATCTACCCCAGAACATATCGCCATGGAGAGAGGGCAGTGCCAAACCTATGCTTGTGACCGATGACACCAGGTTCAAGTCTACAGTAGGCTGATTACATCATTTTATATATATTTATACATATATATATATATATATATATATATATATATATATATATATTCCTACTCTTCTGTAGGAGGCACAAAGCTGGACAATGTCTCGAACTGTCCAACTTCAAGTCACTGTGTTTCAACAGCTACAATTACAAACACAAAAAAAAGAGGAATCGTTAGGACCTAGGCTCTGAAAGGGTCACATTACTGGCCACAGTGGTCTCGATCTGTGTTGAAGAAGCACATATTAGCAGCCTCTGAAAGCAAGATGAGACTGCCGCTGAGGACATTTAGCTCTTACTCCTATTCCAGGGCAACAACTGTTAAGCTAAGAGCTAATATGGCTCTCCTAGTTAGGCCCATTTACTACCTAGAACGCCTTTGTTCTACCTCTCAATACCTTGTTCCTCTTCTTGGGCTTTTGACTTACAAGTGTCCTCCACATCCTGCTCCCCCTGAATTGCTAAGGACCCGATAATTACAGAGTCTAGCAAGGTCTTTGCCTTAGCTCCAAGAGAGTTCTGACCTTCAGGAACTCCACAATCACGTTACATTGTTTCTTTTATTTAAACCTTTACTGTATGCCAGGTTTAGGATACAGTATCTTAGCCAGCTCCCAATAGTAGCCTAAATCTGAATTATGACAGTTACAATAAAACTGGACACATACTTCAAAGTATTTACAGGTTCTCCAGAGTTCTTCATCTAGCTGAATACAAAGTCTACAGGTGTTTTTGGTCACTGGGTGCCAACAAGACTGCCATAGAGAATTAAGAGGAAAAGGCTAGAATGACATAAATCCCAGCCATCTTTCACTAGAGCTATTCCTCACAGAGAACCAACTCTTCTCCTCAAAGCTCAAGAATGAGAAGATTTCATCCCTACCAAGAGTACTGTTATCAAAAGACACTACTCAAATCCATTATAAGGCAGGGGCGCCTAGCAAAAGCCCGTGAATTGCAGCCTGCTCTTGGCTTATGAGGAAGGATTCATCTAGACTTTATAAGTGCTCATGGCCTTTTAACTAGACCTTAATACAGCCCATAGAACAGTGGGTGCTCCTGGTACAGTAAAAGTGCCTTTCAGTTAGCATTTTGGTAACTGGAGGTTGATGACAGACTTTATTTATAACACACACACATACACACACATACTACATACTTAGGAACTGTGCTGCATAGGGAATTATATCTTAAAATATTTGCATTTATTATGAACTGTAGATGCATCTCATGTGTTTCATTTGGGTGCATATGGAAGTGTGATTGTGTGTGTACATGCGTGTGTTTGTGCGTGGTCCGAATAAACAGCAGCCTGAGCTCAGTGAAGTGTCAAATGCAAAGGATCACAGTTCGTTCAGGGAAATGTAATTAAAATACTCCAAATTCCTAACTCACTTGCTCACAGATAAAAGCATTTTAATGCTCAGAAATTATCTTGAGAATCCTTTTCTTTCCAGCGCTGATTTTCTTAACATAGCAGCTGTTCCCTGATTTCTTTCTCTCAGTCTCAGCTCCCACTTGTCCCACATTCAGCCTGTGCCTCTCTCTCTCCGCTCATCGTTCAGCTGCATCCTGCAGTGTCACCCAGTGCCTCTCCCAGCTGAAGGAGTCCCTTCCCTGTGCTTGCAGTCTCTGCTGCCACATAGCTAAGGTGCACTCAGGGTATGGAAGTGCCAGTAAGGACCAGAAGCTGGAGGAATCAGGGCAACAAAGTTCCAGTTCAAGTATTTAAGTGGTGTAATTCTAATTATACATTAATAATGATTCTGAGTTATTTATATATAGCTTATTCATATATAATTTATAACAAAACATCACAAGTAGTTGACCAGGTGTTCCATGTCAATATTAAAGATTCTTGTGTTCTTATATTCCCCTACAGATGAGGTACATTATAAACACTGGCTTAGCAACTAAAGAGTTTAGTTTTGCTTTCCCAAATGCAGTGCTATTTGCCTTATTCATGGATTTCTTAATGCCTTAAGTGGATGGGGCCATATTTTTCTTTCTCAAAATAGGAATCTTATTCTGGAAAGAGAAAAATAGTCTACATAGTCACATGTCTAGATATGAAACTAGAAATTCAGAAACTATAGCATACAGAAGGTCTCCTTAATGATCAGGATGGTTTCCTTTCCATTGCTACTTTCTGTAACACAAGCAACACAGTATTCTCTAAGTAAAAGTGAAAAAAAGTGCCATCCTTTAGTTAAAAAGAGTTCCACGATGCTTTATGTGCACAATTACATGATGGAAGAACATGAGAGATTGTCAGCACTAATGATCCATCGACAGAGTTCACCTCTTTGCAAATTCACGTTAGTTGTAGATTGAAATCTCAGGCATTCATCTATTTCTCTCATAATTAACCTATTTAACTGTAGGTCACTATGTATATAATGGCCCTTCTTTAGTGCTCACTTTTATTATATGAGGCATCTGTTTAGATGTTTATGGTGTATTAGTAGTTTTTATACATTTCAAATTTATAGGCCATCCAGGGTCCTGAGTTTCATCCTGGTACAATATATATATATATATATATATATATATATATATATATATATATATATATGAGATCAGCAGACTAAGTGTCTCCTTAGGCAAGCCCAAGGACCAGGGTTCAATTTCCAGCATCACACGTCATGCCAGCTCCACTCCCAGGCACACTGAGCCAGCCACCAGTCTAGGCATAGAGACACATGCTTGTAATCCCAGTGCTGAGGAGGTTGAAAACAGAAAGATCACTTTGAGTCTGAGCTGCACAATGAGACATTGTACCAAATAAATAAATAAAGAAATATTTTTATTGATGTCATAAAATTGGCTCAGTATTAATGAAATTCATTTGTTGACAGTCTAAAATATACACTCAATAGCAAAATGTTTCTCCAGACACTAATAAAACTACACATATTTAAAATATGCTGGGCAGCTCACTATTGTTTTAACAAGGACAAATAAATTATGCACTTTCTGTGCGTCTAATATCTGGCCTCAGTAGCTTCTTAACAGCCGGTTATTATTTAGTCTTTCTCTGATCTCTAGTCATATCTTCTAGAAGCATCTGAGTAGTCAGTGGCAGAGAAACATTCCTAACAGATTTGTGAAAGACTTCTTCTTGTTTGAACTCTACAGAATACACCATCAAGAAAGTACAGAGCACCTCCTGTGCGTCCACTACCCTTCACCCTATACCAAGGCTAAGATATGGTACTGGAAGGGCAGACAATGCAATGTAGAAAGTCAACCAGGGCACGAGACAGGCACGATGCTGCCACCTCTTACAACCACTGCTTCTTCATCATTAATACCTAATGCATCCGAAGTCCTTTTCATTTTCTTCTAAATGTCCGAAAGCTGCTGACATGGCTCCATATCTTAGGAGCCCAGTCCAGGCTATATCATCTACTTCGTTGCTGATACAGTTTCATGAAGCGTTTCCCACGCAAGCTCTTATTGTACTCATTCTACCACAACCCACTGTTCACAATAGCCAAAGAAATTCATTTTAAAAAGTATCTTATCTCTTGCCCTTATTCCTATACAGTTTGCCTTAGTTCGTTGTTTTTGGCCAGCTCAGCCCACACAGTGGGTGTTGGCGGGAGTCAAACTGTGGGCCTATTTGCCTGCCTAAGCTTGCCCACCCAGGCGCTTTAGATCACTGAGCCATCTTGTCGACCCTCTTGCTTCAGTTCTAATGATTGTAACCACAGTCCTGAAGCCGGCCTCGCAGAGAGGCTTCTGCCTGCTTTGGAGCCTCCTCCTCCACCCTCCAATGGACATGTGGCCTTCTCCCGGTGGCCTTCATCCACCAATCTCCAACTGGTCTTATGGCAGGAACACCATGCCGGGGTACTCATAGCCTGTTGTATTCAGATTTTGTTAGATTGGATTCTATTTATCATGCTAACTTCAGATCAAAGTTTCCAAATGCAATAATCCAGGACATGAGGATCTAGATCATGTGCCTTTGCTAGGAACTCCCCTGACAGGATTTTCACTTTCCCACTCTGCAGTTTGTGTTTATAGTTTCCATATTTGAATCCTCAGTACTGTGTGCCTCCTCTGCCAGTGTGTGTAGAGCAGGAACAATGTTTGCATTTGTTTACCATAGCATTACTTCTTCCCTAGCACACGTACTACACACAGTAGTTGGTGGGAAAACGCTTGCTGAGTCAATAAAAATAACAACCTCAGGGAGCAAAATATCATTTGTGCATATGGAGTCAAATTATGAAGTTCTTGACAGTATATTTGAACCAAAATTTTGAATAGACTTGACAAAACAGACAACATAACAATATTCTCACAGATATATACCTGACCCAGTCTTTCAGCGTGTTCTTTGTCTCTACACTGGCCTGCCCTTGTGTCAACAGGGTATAATCAATTTTTTACGTAATTGATAGCAGAATGTTCTCTACATAGGACTGCCTTAGTGTACAGAAAGGAAAGTGAAAATTTCAGATGACATACTTCACAAAATCCACTTCAAAACCTTGACACTGAATGAAATTTTGGTGCCTTAAACTTAACATTTCAGCTGTTGCTCCTAATACATAAAGGTTTTGAGATCAGAGAGCAATTGGCACCACCCTCCTCCTGTGACCTGAATTCAGTGGCAGCTCCTTCTGAAACAAACTTGCTTTTAGTTTTTCAAGATACACATTATTTTTTTTACAGACAATACATGTGATTATTTTTTAAAAAGTAAGCTATTACTCTCTAAAAGGCATTCTGCCTCAGACTATAAAATAGCGTGGTGCATCAACCACGTGGTATTCACCAGGACTTTATCGCAGTGATGGAAGAATCTTTTCCATTTTTAATGGCTTTTTGGTACACAGTTCCTGCGTGATAAAATAAACTTTGTTAATTTTTTTAGTATAGTACAGGGTCTACCAGGTCCCACTACACAGATCGGACTCATAGTTTTCAGCCTTCCAAGCACTGGGATTACAGGTGGGTGTCACCATGCTCAGTCTCAGTCACCATCTCAACATGCGCTGGGTTATGGGTTCAGCGTGGCACACTAGGGATTGAAGCCTGGTGGCTGCGCCTGCCCAAGTAGGTGCTTTAGTTCACTGAGCTTTCTGGCCAGCCCCATGAAACTAACTTTCCATGCATAATTGTAAAGTTTTTAGGGTTGCTCAGTAATTTGTACAAACATCACCACTGTCTGACCTCAAAAAGTTTTCATCATCTCAAAAAAAAAAAAAAATATATATATATATCTACTGCAGACACTTCCCATTTTCCCTAATGATTAATGATGTTCAGTATCTTTGCAAATAATTATTGGTCATGTCCAAAGTTTTGTTTACTTGTTTGTTACTAGACATGTATTATACACATTACATTTTAATATGCCTGGCATGCTATATTTATTTACATCAGCATTCCCACAAGCAATTGGATCATATATGGTACTAGGACATTAGTATGATTATAGCTTCAATAGGCAATAAAAAGGACATTCTTAGGTCTGTTATGATTTTATGGGATGATTATTGTGAAAAACAAATATTCAGTAAAGCATTTGACAAGGACTAGAGGTCAATGTATTTGAAATACAATTATTTCCTTAAAAAATAGGATTAATTCCCAGGAATCAACTATATTGCACCCATTCTATTCATGAAAAAAGAAAACAAAGGAAATATAAAAAGGAGGAGTCAGTTGAGCCCAAGTATTTGCAATTGTAGGATAGTTTCCTAGACAGCATTTCAATAGGAAGCTGATAATTTTAATAGGCTTAGAATTAAACTACTGCACTCAAACACCATCTATTCATCCTAAGAAGCAAGATCTGGAATATTAAGAGTTGTGGTGGAAGAAGGTTGAGCCCTTTCCTCAGCATAGTCGAGATGGCTTGTTTTCAGTTTTCCATTTCTACCTGCCTAGTTTACAGTATGCCACTTCGGTCCTTGTAGGGAGTTGGCATCTGGACCTGGCTCGTCTTAACTCTTTCCTCACCTGCTTCTCATTTCTTTCCTCTCTTGGTTCCCTGGCCATTTGCAAGATGATTTGTGTTGGCTGATCCACAAAAGTCAAGGATGCTTTAAGAAGTCTCAAAGTTGTCTTTATGGTCACCAGTCAACACCATCAGATTCGGCAGCATGCATATGCAAAACATATGCAAAGTTTAAATAAGCATTTTACAGTGAATATAAAGTTATGAATATGAGTTCATGAATTATTTAATGGATGATTAATAGAGACTATAAATGAGTTGGTATCGAAAATAATTCATTTAATGGATATCCAAGTATTATATGTTTCTCACATGATTACCACCCGAAAAGTCCACATCTGACAAGTTGCATTTTCGCCACTAAAGAAATTATGTTCCAGCAAACCATGCTGGTGCATGCCTGGGAAGCTAGAACTCTGCGAGGATAATGCAGGAGAATCGCAAGTTCAAGTCCAATCTGGACAACACAGAGACTTAGCAATATGTTGTCTCAAAATAAACCATAAAATGGGCTAGGGGTGTAGCTCAATGAAGACTATGGGTTAACTCTCCATTAGGAAAAGAATAAAAAGGAAGAAATTAACATTACCATAAACAATCAAACTTTACGCTTTACCTTTTTCAGTTTTACTTTTATTCAGGACTTTTTCAATTCTGCAAGGGGATAGTCAATTGCCCTATTACATAAGTAATATTTATAGCCATAAAAATTTGCAATACAGACCCAAACCGCACCGCTGGGAGCTGAGCCTGCGCGCCCGCCGCAGGTAAGCTCCCTGCGCCGCTCTGCCCCGCCTCTGCGTTCCCGCGACTAAATTCCTGTTCCAGCCCAGACCCAAATCGCACCGCTGGGAGCTGAGCCTGCATGCCGGCTGGGTCAGGATCCTTGGCCTGCCTATCCTTTCCCCGCCCCCCCCCTTTTTTTTTGAACCCCTCCAGCCCAAGCTCCAGCACGGAACCCATCAAATAGCCCGTTTGGCAACCAATCTGGTCCGCTAGCCTACCAGGACTATTCAATCCCAAAGCTCCACCTCCACCTACAGACCACATCCGCCAGGATTCACAAGAGCTAGCAGCCAGAGCCCCAACACAAGAGTCAGGAACCTCTGTAGAAGAACCACCTTGGAGTCTCCAGACCAAACGCCCATAGACACAGCATAACACCACCAAAGTGCAGAGGTCGCTTCCATACAAAATGATAACAACAAGGAG
>PVJA010045367.1:0-15682 GCA_004027025.1 Myocastor coypus
GTGAACCAAAAGCAGTATCGCATTCCTGGAGGGATTTCAGAGATTAGTGCCACCATCAAGGACCTGAAGGAGGCAGGGGTAGTGGTTCCCACCACATCTCCATTTAATTCCCCCATTTGGCCTGTGCAGAAGACAGATGGGTCTTGGAGAATGACAGTAGATTATCGCAAATTGAATCAAGTGGTGACTCCAATTGCAGTTGCAGTACCTGATGTGGTCTCTTTGCTTGAGCAGATTAACACATCTCCCAGTACTTGGTATGCAGCTGTTGATTTGGCAAATGCCTTCTTCTCCATACCTATCCAAAGGAACCATCAGAAGAAATTTGCTTTCAGTTGGCAAGGCCAGCAATATACCTTCACCATCTTGCCACAAGGGTATATTAACTCTCCTGCCCTGTGTCACAATTTAGTTTGTAGGGATCTTGATCATTTCTCTCTTCCTCAAAATATCACACTGGTTCATTACATTGACGATGTTATGCTTCATTGATGATGTTATGCTACTGAGCAGGAGGTGGCAACCCCCTTGGATTTGTTAGTACAGAATTTGAGGGCCAAAGGATGGTAGATAATATAACAAAAATTCAAGGTTCTTCTACCACAGTGAAGTTTAGGAGTCCAGTGGTATGGAGCATGTAGAGATATTCCTTCTAAGGTGAAGGGTGATAAATTATATCTGGGTTCCCCTATGACCAAAAAGGAGGCACAGTGCCTAGTAGATCTATTTGGATTTTGGAGGCAACATATTCCTCATTTCGGTGTCTTACTCTGACACATTTACCGAGTGACTCAGAAAGCTGCTAATTTTGAATGGGGCCTGGAACAGGAAAAAGCCCTACAACAGGTCCAGGCTGCTGTTCAGGCCACTATGCCTCTGGACCTATATGATCCAGCAGATCCCATGGTACGTGAAGTATCAGTAGTAGATAAGGATGCTGTTTGGAGTCTCTGGCAAGCCCCATTGGTGAATTGAAAAGGAGGTCTTTAGGATTTTGTAGCAAGGCTCTGCCATCATCTGCAGACAATTACTCTCCATTTGAGAAACAGCTGTTGGCCTGTTACTGGGCATTGGTGGAAACTGAAAGGTTGACTATGGGACACCAGGTCACCATGAGATCTGAGTTGCCTATTATGGGCTGGGCATTATCTGATCCATCAAGTTATAAGGTTGGATGTACCCAGCAACAGTCTGTCATTAAATGGAAGTGGTAAATTTGTGATAGAGCCAGGGCAGGTCCGGAGGGGACAAGTAAATTGCATGAGGAAGTTGCCCAGATACCTATAGCTTCTATGCATGCCATATTGCCTTCTGTTTCCCAGCATGCACCAAGGGCATTGTGGCATGTGCCATATAATCAGGTGTCAGAAGAAGAGAAGACTAGGGCCTGGTTTACAGATGGCTGTGCACGCTATGCAGGCACCACCCACAAGTGAACAGCTGCAGCCTTATAGCCCCTTTCTGGGATGTCACTAAAGTAAAGTAGTGAAGGGAAATTATCACAGTGGGCAGAAATTCGAGCAGTGCACTTGGTAGTGCATTTTGCCTGGAGAAAGAACTATCCAGATATGCAACTATATATGGACTCATGGGCTGTAGCCAATGATTTGGCTGGATGGTCAGGAATCTGGAAGGGACATAATTAGAAAACCAGTGATAAGGATATTTGAGGAAGGGGCATGTGGATAGACCTCTCTATATGGGCAAAAGGTGTAAAAATATTTTTCCCCCGTGAACTATCACCAAAAGGTGACATCAGCTGAAGAGGACTTAAACAACCAAGTGGATAAGATGACCCTTTCTGTGGATAGTGGCCAGCGTCCTTCTTCAGCCACCCCTGTCATTGCTCAGTAGGCCCATGAACAGAGTGGCTACAGTGGCAGGGATGGAGGCTATGCATGGGCTCAGCAACATGGACTTCCACACACCAAGGCTGACCTGGCTACAGCCACTGCTGAATGTCTAATATGCCAGCAGCAGAGACCAACACTGAGTCCCTGTTATGGCAACATTCCTCGGGGCAATAAGCCTGCAACCTGGTGGCAGGTTGATTATATTGGACCATTTCCATCATGGACAAAGGGACTGCGCTTTGTCCTCACTGGTATAGACACATATTCTGCATATAAATTTGCCTTTGCTGCACGTAATGCTTCTGTCAAAATTACCATCCGTGGACTTATAGAATGCCTTTTCCATCACCATGGAATTCCACACAGCATTGCTTCTGACCAGGGAACACATTCTACAGCCAAAGAAGTGAAGCAGTGGGCTCATGTTCATAGAATTTACCTGTCTTATCATGTTCCTTACCATCCAGAAGCGGCTGTATTGATAGAAAGGTGGAATGGTCTTTTGAAGAAACAGTTACAATGCCATCTAGGTGGTAATAGTTTGCAGGACTGGGGCAAGATACTTCAAAAAGCTGTATATACTTTGAATCAGCGCCCTCTGTATGGTACTGTGTCTCCCATAGCCAGGATTCATGGGTCCAGGAATCAAGGGGTGGGAGTAGGAACGGTGCCACTTACCATTACACCTAGTGATCCATTAGCAAAATTCTTGCTTCCTGAACCCACAACCTTATGTTCTGCTGGACTAGAACTCCTAGTCCCGCGGGGGGTGGGGGGGGGGGAAGCTTGTACTGAAGCACAGCAATGATACCATTGAACTGGAAGCTAAGATTTCACCCTGGTTACTTTGGACTCCTTATGCCTCCTTGGAAACAAGCTAAAAAAGGGATCACAGTGTTGTCAGGGGTAATTGACCCAGACTATCCAGGGGAAATTGGACTACTACTCCACGGTGGAGAAAAGGAAGAATATGCGTGGCATGCAGGAGATCCCTTGGGACACCTCTTAATAATGTCATGCCCTATTATTAAAGTCAATGGGAAATTAAAGCAACCTAATATGTACATGATGATAAAAGGTCCAGAGCCTTCAGGAATGAAGGTATGGTTCACTCTGCCGGGGAAAGAACTAAGACCTGCTTAGGTACTTGCTGAGGGCCAAGGGAATACAGAATGGGTAGTAGAAGAAGGTAGTTCTAAATACCAGCTACAACCCTGTGATCAGCTACAGAAAAGGGGATTATAACTACTTCTTCACCCCCATATATGGTTTTGTTATTATATAATATGGATAGATTTAGTAAAAGATTCTATTATTGAACTTGTGTTAATGTTGACACATAAGCAAAGAAAACTTACCTTCTATTTGGGTAAGGGTACTAGCACCTTTCCGTTTGTATGCAGGATAGTAATAACAATGTTTGGCATAATTATAAGTATACCTCTGTATTTGGAGACTGGTTCAAATATGCCAAGTTGACAAGGGGTGCATTGTAGTGGTTGATACATTGTGCCAACTTGGCTGGATGACTCAGCAGCCCGGTTCCCTGTTGGTGGGAGTCCTGCCCTGGAGTAAAATCAGTTTCTCCCTGGGGCATGACCAGGGCCTGACTAGGATATGATTGGCTCCTCCCTAGAGCGGGATCAAGGGCCCATCCTGAGGTATGATTGGTTCCGCCCTAGGACACAATGGGCCCACTTTCAGAGTGACTGAGCACGAAGAGACTATTTAAAGGACTGAGGAAGGAGTCAAGACTTCACTTCGTTGGAGAAGCTTCAGCCTTTTCATTAGGCCTGGACTTCATCATCTGGCTTGCAGCACAAACTCTTCAGCCTCCAGCTTGGATCTTTCACCATCTGTCAAAGACTCTTCAACGTTCATCACAGACACTTCGGTCTTCTATCACAGACTCATTAGCTGAAGGACAGAGACTTACATGGAGCACTGCAGTGAGTTTCAGACCTTGGGACTGTTTTCTTCAGTCTGGAGCATACAGACGCCCTCTGCACACTTCCACATCTGACTCTGTGGCTGACTATTGTATGCCAATCTTATAATTCCTTGTATATTGTATATTTAGTGTTAGTATCCATTCCTTACATTATGTCTGTTCTGTTCCTCTAAGTAAAACCCTGACCAATATAGGTAGCTTCATAAAATATTACTATTACAGAGAAACATTTAGCAAGTAAGTTGAATGTGTATAAAACTTTGGATACCCTAAAATATTTGTATGTTATTAGCCAAATAACAGTCATAAGTCAAGTGTAGTAACACAGGATAGTAATTGTAACACATGGGAAGCTGAAGCAGGAGGATTGTTCTGTTAGTTTCTCCTCTCTCTCTAAGAAAGGCATTAATCTCTTTGCCGAGAGTTACCTCTTGAAGTTCCCATTTCCACGCACCATCAGTAGTGGAATTTTTCTTTACTATATGAGTTTTGGATAATTGTGGAATTATTTTTTGGGGGGGTATAGAATTGTGATTTTATTAAACCAGAAACAAGATGTACAAAAATGTAAAGAATTGAATTAGTTTGTGTTTCATGTTTGTAAGAGAGTAGCACTGTAGATAGACAGAAGAACTATAAAAGATTGAGTTGGAATATAACAGTGAAGTGAAAGAATATTGTCTTAGTTACTTTTCTGGGACAAACACCCAACACTCAAAGTGAAGGAAGAAAAGATTTATTAGCTCACAGTAATTGGAGATTTCAGTCCATTTTTGGCTGGTCCAAGGCTTAGTGGAACAGGGCAGAGAGCTTCCAGTTCGTTGTAGTCAAACAGCAACAATTGCGACAGAGGCAACCGACAAATCAGATAAGCAGAGAGCAACAGGGAAAGTCTGTCTCTCTTTGTATTACATCAGGCTCTCTACCTTAGCCTATCTGCCTCAGGCTACACCTATAATTCCCAGCAGTACTCAAACCAATGATCTCATCAGTACTAAAACACATAATCCCAGTGGATCTTCAGGCAAGTCTCAAATTCTAGAAGTCCCCACCCCATGATTGCACGAGGCTTTGGGGAACAACTAGACATAAGCTGTAACAAATATCAAGGTTTAAATAAAACTGGAAATATAGTGAACTTGGAAAGTAAGAAATACAATCAAAGAGGTTGGCTGTGGATAGACAGGTAAAGTGGCATTTTGCAAGTCATAAATACTTTCATTTTTTGAATGGAATATTTGGATTTTGCATATAGAATGTTTCCCTTTTTTCTTTTTTTTTTCTTTCTTTTGTTCTTTCTATTATTGCTTAATTTTTTTCTATTGTTGCCACCACAATGGGTGTTATGTATGCACTTCATGGAGTAAGTGTAGAGGCAGGAAAATTGCTTAGAATGATATTGTAGGGATTGAGGCAAATGCTAAAGGATTTTAAGAGGTATATTATTGTATGAAAAAACCGTATAGAATTTTAATGCACTTTGTAAGTGGAAATAAGAATAATTGAACAGATTAGATACGGAATATATGTAGAGGAAGAGAAATTAAAAAAAGAAAGATAAATCATAATTTAGTCATAGAGGGAACAGAAAGAACAGTTATGTTAAAAAGACAGATTCCAAAACCAGAGTGAGAAGCATGATAGGGAGGGAATATTGAATCTTGAAAATATGACATTAAGAAATTTCTTAAACTGCTGAATGAACATTATTTAGTTATCCAAATGAGATTATATATCATTGCATATCAAACTATCATACTGACTTAAAAGCCATTTCATTGCTTATGATAATTCAGATTGATTCATATTCAAATGCAGTGTTTTTCTTTTTCTTTTTTTTTTTTTTAACTGTCTTGCTTGGCATTGCTTATAAGGATGCGGATGGATGATGATAGGAATTACAGTGTGAAAGTTGATTCCTCTACAAGTGTAGTATCTTAGTAGGTACATCTGGAAGGCAGTCGTACTGACACAGTTGGGCTACTCTCTGTGGTTTCTCTATGTGATCTTGGCTAGCACAGTAACTAAGCATCTTAGATGATACCATTGGGCTCCAGAAACACAAAGTCAGACATTTCTAGTACTTTATGAAGCTTAGAAATATTATAGACAGGGTTGCATTTTTAATCAAACAAGGTACAGGATCAACCTAGGTTAGAGGGGGCACCGAATTCATGATCATAGCATGTTTAATTCTTCTTAAGACTGCCCTTTGAGGGTCAGCAAAGTAGCTCAGCAGACTAAGTGCCTGCTTAGGCAAGCTCAGGGACTGAGGTTTGATCCTCTGCACCACATGCAATAACAGCCCCTCTCCTTGGCCATGCTGATCCTGGTGACTGAGTCTGCACATGATGGCATATGACAGTAATCCCAGCACTGGGGGAGCTGAAGATAGGAGGGTCACTAGGAGTCTGAGCTGTGTAGTGAGACCTTGTCCCAAATACATTAAAAAAGTAAAATGCCATCTTTGGAGTCCAAATATTCTATTACATTATCTTTTAGAGAGCTATCAGATATCCAAAGGCAGATGTCAATTAGTCAAAGGCAAGGGAGAGTAAGACTATTAGTAGTGTATTCTAGCTTATAAATAAATTTCTAGGAATTTATTACGCTGTATAAATAACATCATCAAAAAGTTACGTTCATGGAAATCTAGGTTGAAAGATTTTTTTCCACTGAGGTTTTGCAAAGTTTGGCAAATTTCTTGAATTTCTTACTTGAAAGTAGAAGATGGTAGGTATGTATGCGCACGGATTGATTTTGTGTGGGTGTGCAAGCCTATGTCCTTGGCAATGTGATATTTGTTATATTACCTCATCTTTTAAATTTGCTGTTAGGAGATATAATTAGAAATGAACAATAAAACTGCATATAATTTATCTGAGTTCGTGGTGTGGCCTTGGGATAAACTGAATGGAGGAATAATGTCCTAGTCTGATTTATTTTAAGTGTCTAAAAACATCCTTAATATATCCACAAAATATCTCGAGGGGTCGAATAGTCCACTTCATTAACCTTATCTGGATACAGTGTCTCAGAAGCTGCCTAAGGACAGATACAGGAAGGCATTTTTAATATTCTGTGGAGTTCTCCTGTAGCATAAAGCAGCACAGCAACTGCTCAGGTTAGATCAGTGCTCTTTGATAGCCATTCTGGCTCAGCACAACTATCTCTGAAATACTTACAAAAATCTAGGAGTTTATAGGGAAGGAGACAAATACACTTACCCTTCCATTGCTATTTAAGGAGAATTAGACAGGGAATGCAAGATCAGTGACCAAGTATGGGTGTGGTTCTTGGTGAAGAACAGGTTTCTTCTCTGAAAAGATACCCTCACTGCCCACTCAATCCATCCTCCATTCTTAGGGCACAAGGAAACAGAGTGAGTCAGGAATGCTATGCAGTTTTCCCTTACTATTAGCTTTGTTTTTCTAAGAAAATAATAGATAAGCCTAACAAAGTTTTTAATTTGCACCTACTATAGGACAGTAATGTCAGCCTCTTATATGCTGTTTGAACATTTTCCCAAACCTGGTCAAGACATAAGAAGCTTATGCTGTTCCTGAGGTACAACCTATTGATCAGTAAATTGGGCTTGAGTTTATTTATTTATTTATTTATTTATTTATTTATTTATTTTTGCAGTACTGTGGATTGAACTCAGTACCTTGCACTTGCCAGGCAAGCACTTATTCTGCTGAGCTATCTCCCCAGCCTAGGGCTTGAGCTTAGCATGCCATTAGTTCAATAACAGAGAGCATGTGTCTGCATGAGTAGATCTTCCTCCTCTTCCTACATAAAGGAACAAGGGCAAACACTGGACAACTATATAACAATGGAGACAATCAGTAAGGTTGGCACCAGATAAACTATTGTGATTTAGGGTTTCTGTGTTTGTTTTTGTATTAGGGATTTTAGAACTCAGGGTTTTCATGCCATTTTCAAACAGTAGTCAATATGTATATTTTTTAAGTACAACCATAACATTATTAGTGCATTTTTCCCACAAAACATAGAAACATAAGAGCCATTCGTCTTATGTCACTCTCAAAACTAGACTGAGCTATTTAACCGGCTGCTTGTGTAGCTTGTGCCACTTACATGAATTGGTAAGAAGTAGGCTCAAGGGAGTTCCCTGCTTGTGTGATAGGATTCACTTTGTGATTCTTAACCTTACAAATTTACAAGGAACATTGTTCCTGAGAAATGACCTGTGTATCTCTTCTTTATGGCACAAATTTTTCCTTTGGCTGGAGGAAAGATAATTATTTTCACCAAGCACTTTGATTCTGCTTATCCTTGAATTAAGTAAAATCAATGCTCATCTTGAGTGCATTTGAGCACCTCTCTCTGTGTGTGTGTGTGTGTGTGTGTGTGTGTGTGTGTGTCTGCATCTGTGTATGTGTGTGTGCACGCATACATTCACATGGGCATGCTTTACAGGCTTGTTATTTTTCCATGATATTAATAAAATCTTGACAGCCTCTGCATGGATCAATGTAAATTATTTTTCTCTATTACTACAATAAAACCTTACCTCTAAAGTGTAGGAAATCTTTGATGCTTGTTTTTTTTTCATGTATTTGTTCTTCTGAATATTGGAAAATATTTGAAGGTAGGTATCAGAGGCAGCCAGGATATAGTAGGTAGGAATAGGATCCATGTAATGTCATAAAAAGTGATGACCATGAATTTTCTTGCTGTTTCTTCATAAACCCTAACAGTTCCTGATGGTTGGAAAATGAAAGGCAAGAAGGAAAGACATTACTGTTTAATTTCATTTTCTTATAGTGAGGTAAAACAATAATATAGCAACTGCTATTTTTATAAGCTTGGCTCTCATTTTGATTTAGGTTTGTTAGGGGGAGAAAAAACTTTGTTTTTTATGACCTTACATACATACATTCATAGAAATTTGAAAAACAGTACTTCCAGAGCTACTCTTCAACCTGAATTACAAATACAATACTTGGCTCACCCTTTAATTCTTTAGACCTTAGTTTCTTGCTTCTACCCTGCCTTATATGAATTTATAATTTTATCTTCATGCTATTTGTCTTGTAGCACTTTTCTCTAAAAATCCAATGCTTCGTGAATACTCCCTAGAAAGAACATTACCTAAAAAATAATAGTGATGATCTGATTGCAGGGAATTATCAGCACTTAGTTTATATTCTTTGTTTATGAAATCATTAATCAAAGCACCGTTTAGTATCAAATCCCAAATCCCTCTGTGGTTTCCATAGCGCAATAAATCTCTCATGTAAATGTAGAGATACTATCTAGCAGAAAATAATTGCAGGAAGTAGTACTTTGATTTCACTAAGAATTAATAGCTGTGAATACCTAGTGTTTTGAGCAGATTTGGCAGTTTATTTTTAAATGTGGCTTAAGAGCACATTTAATTAGACATATCTGCCTATTTTTTACTCTTAGTAAAGCAGAACTAAGCTCAGGTCCTAGGTTAAAATAACAAATAGCTATCATTAACTAGCATATTACTTATTTATCTATTTGGTACAGGGTTTCACTATGCAATGTGGACTCCTAGTGATCCTTCTGTTTCAGCCTCTCCAGCACTGGAATTATAGGCATGCACCACCACGCCTGGTTTTAGTGGCTAGCCCAGTGAGCTTGGGGTTCTGGGACCCACCCAGCATGTGGTACCAGTGATCAAACCTAGGTCGCTGCACTTGCCAGGCAGGTGCTTAGAAGAACAAGCTATCACCCCAGTCCAAACTTACACAATACTGATGAAAAATAGCCTACATTTTTTTCCCAAATGGAAATTAGAAAATAGAGACTATTGAAGACATTACAGACAATGAGACCAAATGACAAATTTGTAGAAGATGAACATATGGTTTTTAAACCATTTTGCATAAAGTCAATGTTCATTAAGATATTTGGAAACACAAAAGATTGGTTTAGAGCTCCACTCAGAGAAGGCAAAACAAAGGTACCTGAAAGATGAAAGCATTCCTTATCACTGTTTTCTTTATAGATTTAGTTATTTTTCTTCATAAATACCATTTAACTTCATTATTTGTCAGAAATTTTTGCATCTAAATTCTACATAGCTTCTCCTTTTTTATTAATGCAGAAAATAGTCTCTGAATGCTATAGTAATCTCAGGAGGCTGATGGAGCCAGTTACTATAAAGAGCGATTTGAAAAAGCATCCTTTTATCATCTTATGGTTCTGAAGTTAGAAATATATATATTTGAGGTACCAGGGATTGAAATCAGGACCTTGCACTTGCCAGGGAAGTGCTTGTTTTACAGAGCTATCTCCTCTGCTTGAAGTTAGAACTTGAAATAAGTTCAATGGTGAAAAAAGGCAAAGTATTGCCACATCTGGATCCCTGAAGACAATTAGAGGAAATTCTATTTCCTTAATTTTTCTAATTTATTGAAATTTCTAATTTACTTTGCTCTTGATCTCTTCATAACAGGTCATCAGTTCCTCTTCTGTAGCAAGATTTCTTGCTGTTTTCCTCTTAAAAGGACTCTTGTGATTACGTTTGGATCCCAGGTTGACAATGCACGAGATTCTCAACATTGTCGTACTCTAAATTTAATCAGACATGCAAAAGTCTCCTTCTTCCATCTACAGTAATATTCATAATTCCCAGAATTACTACCTCAATATCTCAAAGACCATTTTCTAGTCTACCATGTAGGCCATTGACAATTAGTTTTTACACGTCTTTCAATATTAATTATGTTTAGCATCTATTTATTTATTAGCATACAAATAGTTTTCTGTAGGTTTGTCTCATATATTTATCTGCCTGAATATGAATTGATAAATTATTTCAATCACATGAAAAATCACAAATCTATATTAACACATAGGTTACATCATATTTTTAGTATCCTAGTATATAGCACAATAATTTCAAGGGAAAAGATGAAAAATTCCCTAATCCAGTGTTCTATTCCAGCTGCTGTACACCATAGTTATTATTTTTATCATCTCTTGAAAAACCTGGAGTGTTGTTGTCTGTTTTTCTAGTGTATATGAAATTACCCCTAAAATAAAAATGTAACAATCTCTCACATATGGTTAAAACAGTTAATCTGAGGGATAATATATATTTTTTTTCCAGAAGAAAAACCTATAAGACTGGCAAAGGACTTTCTTGAAAATTAAAGAAATGTTTAATTTTGGGACTCTTCAAAGGCCAATACTGTGTGTTTGTAGGTATTGATATTTGCTTTCAGAATTTAGAAAGTCCTAATAATATCTGAGATGGAAGAACTTTTGACAATCAAAGAATATAAAGGTTAGGGCATTTGAAAAAAAGACTGAAATAAATAGAAGCCATGTAAAAGGATAGCACAGTACGTTCATTTCTGTTATGTTAACTGTTAAACTGCAAAAAAAAATTAGTGCCTGGATGCCTTGGTTACTTTTCTTGTTACTGAGACGAAATAATTGATGCCCAAAATTAAAGGAGAAGAGATATATTAGACTCACAGTTTGTAGAGGTTTCAGTCCATAATCAGCTGGCTCCAAGGCAGGGTAGCACTACAGACAGGACTTGTAGAAGAGAAATGATTACAGCTGGCAGAAAGTAGCAAAATAATAAGGACACTGAAAATTGTCTTTCTTCCCCCTTTTTCTTAAGCAGCCTATCTAGGGTGAGTAACACCCAAATCCATAAATCAGTTCTAGCATAACCCCTTTTAGGTCCAGCCATCTCTGCAAAACCATGACCACATGAGGCTGGATGTTACATTACAGTAGAAATGGTAGCCAGGGAGCACAGACCTGTACTACTAGCACTCTTAGAATACAAGATTAAACATAAGAGCCCAGCCTGGACAATTTAATAATTTAACAAAACTACCTCAAAATTTAGAAATAATATCTTTAAGAAAGAAGATAGAAAAATAATTGATTTTGAAGGCCTGGGATAAAATCTCAGTACAAGGACTGGGCGTAGTGGTGCATGTCTATAATTCTAGCATTTGGGAGGTTGATACAGGAGGATTGATATGAGTTCAAGATCAGCCTGGGCTACAAAATTGAGCTGAAGGCCAGCTTAAACTGCATAGCAAGACCCTGTCTCAAAAAGACAAGAAGAAGAAGAAGAAGAAGAAGAAGAAGAAGAAGAAGAAGAAGAAGAAGAAGAAGAAGAAGAAGAAGAAGAAGAAGAAGGAGAAGAAGAAGGAGAAGGAGAAGGAGAAGGAGAAGGAGAAGGAGAAGGAGAAGGAGAAGGAGAAGGAGAAGGAGAAGGAGAAGGAGAAGGAGAAGGAGAAGGAGAAGGAGAAGGAGAAGGAGAAGGAGAAGGAGAAGGAGAAGGAGAAGGAGAAGAAAAATCCCAGTACCACAAAATAAAACAGACATTTAAAATGTCTTAAAAAGATTGATAAGGAAAAATTCTTCGAAGGTACCATGGTTCGTTTTGGCCCTGTCACTAATGAAGATCTGAGCTGGGGTAAACTTTCAACCATGATCATTTTGAAAAAGTTGATGGAAGAAGGTGATGAAAATAAGAGGACCACAGCTGTAGGGAAAAAAGAGAAGAAACTTGGTATATATAACTCAGAAGTCTTCTTTGACTGAGATTCCCTAGGCAAACACTGAAGAGTCACGATTCCTATTTCATCAGACGTGTATATAAGATTTAACATTTAATAACTCAGCACTACCCTTATAACCTGGTAGAGAGATGGACTGTGGGTGACAATTTCAGGTTCTAGATGGAGCCAGAAAATGTTTCTACGGATTCTAGGGTCCTAAGAGAACTATAAAACCACATTATGTCTTCATTCAAAAGTTGAGGGGTGATATATCTATTTTTATTTACAATGTTTCTTTGGGGTATGAGGTAGAAGATCCCTAAAAGATGTGACCAAATTGGTAGATAGATTTTGGATAGCTGTATCACTAGCTACAACAAATCTCTAGTTCGTGTTTCTCACAGGTGAATACTTTCATACACACTGGCCCAACTTTTAACTTCTAATAAAAAGTGTTCCTTTTGTGGATGATTTTTTCCCCCTGGCTTCTGGAACTCTCCTTGAGCTAATTTAGTCCACTGGGAATGAGCTGGGAATGCCACAGGATTAGTAAGACATGGGGCAACCTTACAGCAGTTGGAATTGGAGCTTTAAATTCTATAAAGCCTTCTGCAATCAAAGAGAATAGGGTGGGGAGAGATGGAGATGGAGAAGACATGATGTGATTTTCATATAAATGTTTACACCTCGGAAAGACTAAATACGGTGAATTAATAAATCTATAGTAACTTCACACTTGTTTTATTCTTAATATCTTTAAATTTATACTGTAGAAAATTTGATTTTTAACATAATATTTAGACATATACATGTAGTATGTTGTCATGTTTTGACTCATGCAAGCTTTGAGTAATGCTCACCTCAGGGTAATTAGCATATTCATCAGCTTAAATTCTTATCCTTTCTGTGGTGAATACATTAAAGATGTACAGTTTTAAATTGCATTCACCTTGCTATTCCATAATTGTAAACTTACAAAACATTTTTATTTTTTACATTCACAATTCTGTTAGAATAATCACTAAAGTTTATTCCTCTAGTTCGAAGGAAACTGCTCCCATTGTTAAATATCACTTTTTTCCTCTTCTCTCTCCCTGTCCCTGTCCCTGTCCCTGTCCCTGTCCCTCTCCCTGTCCCTCTCCACCTCCCTCTCCCTCTCCCTCTCCCTCTCCCTCTCCCTGTCCCTCTCCCTGTCCCTCTTCCTGTCCCTCTCCCGGTCCCTCTCACTCTCCTCCTTCCTGCCTCTGCTTCCTCTGCTGGTCACCCCTCTACCCTGCACTCTTGACTTGGGAATTTTTAGAGATCATGTAAATGTGAGACCATGTAGTATTTGTCCTTCTGTTCCTGGCCTATTCAACTTAGCGTGATACCCTTCACAGTCATCTGGTGTCATAAGTAACAGCATTATTTTCTTCAAGCTGCATCCTGCTCTGTTGTGTATCTGTATCCTACATGTCCCTCAGGCTATTGCACCCTGGAGCACACTTAGTTTTCTTCTAAGACACCTAGCTTCTATATCTTATCCATTGTGAAGAATGTTACAGTGAACATGTGACAGTAAATAATGCTTTGGCTTATAGACATCAATTCTCCTGGACATATATACTGAAGTGAGATTGTTACATAATACAATGATTCTATTTTTCATTTTTTGAAGACCCTCTATATTTTATTTAGTTATAGCTGAGTACTTTCAACTAAAACTATAAGGGGTCTCCTCTTTTGTCATATCCTGAGCAACGTCTTTTGAATAATTTCACAATTGTCAATCTACCAAGTGTGAGGTTGTATCACACGATGGTTTGAATTTGATTTTCTGAAGGTTAGTGATTGTCTTAGTTACTTTTTACTAGTTGCTGGGACAAATACCCAACACCCAAAATGAAGGAAGGAAAGGTTTATTTAGCTTACAGTTTGTGGAGGTTTCAGTCCATATTTGGCTGTCCCAAGGCTGAGTGGAACAGAGCAGGAAACATCCAGTTCATGCCGGCAGAACAGCAACAAAATGATGACAGAGACAGCCAACCAAACAGGGCAGCAGAGCAAGAGTGAGAGTCTGTCTCTCTTTATACTACATCAGGCTCTCTGCCTTAGCCTCAGGCCACAACTATAATTCCTAGCAGTACTCAGACCATAACCTCATCAGTACTAAAACACATAATCCCAGTGGATTATGGATCAAGTCTCAAACTCTAGAAGTCCCCGCCCCATGATTGCATGAGGCTTTGGGGGGACAACTAGACATAAACTATAACAGTGATGTTACAATTTTTCTCATCTATCTGTTGGTCATATTTGTATGTATTTTAGGAAATTTCATTTTAAATTGGGTTAGTTGACTTCCTGCCTTAGAATTTTAATTCATTACAAATTTTAGGTATTAGATATGAAATTTACAGGGGCCACTGAGATGGCTCAGCGGTGTAAAACACTTACTTAAGCAAGCTTAGGCAACCATAAGGACTGCAGTTTGATCCCCAGTACCACATGCTGTGCCAGCCCAACACCCAGGGCAGGCTGAGCCAGTCATAATCATAAAAAGTCATATATAATTTACAAATAACTTAAATGGCTGTTCAGAAGATTTTATTTTGATTCCATCCCTCCTGTTCATTTTTTATTTTGCTTCTGATTTTAGCTTCCTGTCAAAAACAATTATCATTCAAGTTAACATAGCAGAGATATCCTCCATGCTTTCTTCTCATAGATTTGCTATTAGTTTTAATTCATTTCATAGTTTTAGACATAGTGTGAAATAAGTGTATAATTCTTCCACAAGTAGATGATCGGTGTTCCCATCATTTAAGGATGAGATTGTGCTGTCTTCATTATTTGGTCTTGACACCTTTGTTAAAGATCAGTTAATCCTAAATGCATGGGCTTGTTGCTTGGCAGTCTACCATTTCATTGGTCAGTGTGGCAAACAACAAAGTGTAATACTTGAACCTTATGTTTTAAGATTGTTCTCACAATTCAGAAGCTCTTGTAGTTTTATTTAATCTTTAGGAAGATAGCCACTGGTGCCTTTTTTATTTCTAAGAAAGCAAGATTGCATTTTAAATAAGGATTACACTGTTCATAATTGTTTGAATGACAATTATATGTTTATTTATTTATTTTTTTTAGTTTTTAAATAATCTTTATTTTTTAAAGTCAGTATATGTATTACAGGAAATAAAAACACAAGAAGCAAAGAACAAAGTCATTCACAGTCATAAACAGCTTAGCTGGATGTGTTTGTTCTTCTAGGTCCCTGTGTACATACACAACATGCCATTTTGTGTGACTGAATTTGTACAGTGTCATGCTTTTCCACACATCATGAATATTCATTAACTTAAAATCCC
>PVJA010045368.1:0-15682 GCA_004027025.1 Myocastor coypus
CACACACACACACACACACACACACACACACACACACACACACACACACACACACACACACACACACACACGGTGCTTTCAATAAAGAGGTCCATAGACCAAAAAGTTTTAAGAACTCAACTAATAAAGCCCGTCAGTGAATGCTCAAATCTCTTAACTCAGAGATCATACCAGGGGCTCTTTCTGCTACCAACTTGTAGGGCAATCTTTCCATGTCTCTCCCAGCCAGAAACTTCTGCTGAGCTAGTGGTTCCTTTGTAAGTTACCCCTGAGGAGCTGAGAAGTAGGCTGCTGTCTTCACTCTGACTCTGCCTTCTCCATCGCCTGCCTGCATCCTGGGACAGGCAGTGAGAACAACGATCTGTGCTGCTCTTCAAACCATGCCCATATAGAGGGCACATGCAGTTTTTTAATTTTCTTAATTTTACACTGATCCTACAAACTTCACTTTGTATTCATGGCCTCTCCTGCTTAAGACTGTTTTGGTGATCTTCCTCATGGAAACTCATTAGCCACTTGGTGTTTTCCATGTGCAACACCGCTCCAGGTAAGCTTTGCTGGCCAGAGGAAAAGCCCTAGGGTCTACACTGCACTTTTCTCTTCCAGGCAGGCTCAGAACCTACCCAAAGCCTGTTACTCAGCAAAGCTGCTGTCAACTGACCCCTGAAGTGTCAAGTGGAGCCAAATGATTGCCTATGATATATGACATGTGTTATTTTCTTCACTGCAAAGGGACAGCCCAAGGAGCAGCTGTGAAGATCAGGGATGCATTAGTGGAGCTCACAAAGTCTGTTGGAAGGACAACCTCACGATTCAGCCTGGTGAGGAGGACCTGAGCAGTTAGTTCGGGGTCAGTTCTCCCAGCAAGTCAGGTTCTGGGAAGAAGATCCTATCTGTGACCTCTGACTGTTCTGCACCCAGGTTTTCACTTACTTACTTACTTACTTACTTACTTACTATTTATTTATTTATTTATTTATTATTTATTTATCAGTACAGGGTCTATAAGGTCTCACTACATGGATTGTACTCAGTGATCTTCCTGTTTTCAGCCTTCCAAGTGCTAGGATAACAGACACATACCACCATGCCCAGTCTCAACTGCTATCTTAGCCTGGGGGTGGGGCCAGTGTGGCATGCGGGGGATTGAGCCCTGGCTGCTATGCTTTACCTAAGCAGGCACTTTAGTCTGCTGAGCTATCTGGCTGGCTCTATGCACCCAGGTCTTAAGTTTCCTCTTGATGGGTGATTTTAGCAAGGGATTAACATGAGATGTGAGACAAAGATAACCTAGTAAAATGGTTATGTTCTAACACAGATGTCAAGAAAAAGCATTGTATAAAAGCAATGAGGCAGAAAAATACCTACAAAATCTCAGCAGTAATTCTGTGTTTCTTGCCCCCATAGAAAGGTTTAGTGTGGAAGACGATGTTTGCACTATAGCCCGTTTTGGAACAGTTAATACTGCATTCTCCTCCTAATTCCACCCAGGGCACTGTGAGGATAGACCTGCAAAATAAAACATGCTCAGGTAAGCTAAAAGTTAAGAGGAAATAGAGGGCATGGCTCAAGGAATAACAGGTCTGCTACTCATCTATGAAAGCAGTTTTACTTGCCTTCCATAACCATTGGGGAAGGTGAGGATGTAATGTTCATCATAGTCTAGACACGAGACACAACCTGTGGAGAGAAGGGAAAGAACCTCTGCCACAGACCATGCAGCCAGTGGACAAAACAAGCTATTCTATGCTCTGCTCCTATCCTCACCCCCAGTCATGCTTACACGTCAGCAATGGTGTCTAGTCATGCTGTCTGGGGCATTTTCCTTACATATAAGTGTGCAGCACATATCAGAACGATGTAAAGACTAACACTGCAGTCTTCTTGAGAAGGCTCATGAACTTACCCTGCCCTATGTTGTGAACCCCAATTGACATCCCAAGGAACTTTGATTTGGTCCAGATATGAGCATTGAATTGTATCTTCTTGTTAAAACACTCTGCATAAAAAGCTGAAACTGAATAGAAAGCATTTTCCATTAACAAACTGTATAGCTAGCTACAGCCACTTCTCCAAACTCAATCTGGGGGAAAACCTGGCACTACAGAGAAACCCTTTACCTCAACAGTCTCCAGTTTGGCCATGAGGTACCCACCTTTGTTTTTTTTAATTTATGTATTTGGTAAAGGGTCTCACTACACAGATTGGACTCACAGTGATTCTCCGGTTTGCAGCCTCCCCAGCACTGGGACTACAGGCTGTGCCACCACGCCCAGACTTGGCTGCCAGCTCAGCGTGTCTAGGGGCAGGGCTGGCATGGCATGTGGCCACCTGCTTTCTATACCTTCCCCCTAATCCAAGCACCAATTCACAGCCAAGTGGGCAGGGGCCCCCCTAAAATGGGAGGCTTAAAATCAAAAGGTTCATTAGTTCTGGTCAGTAAATATGCCCCAACCTGTGCCCATCCTGTATCTCCGGTCTTAATACTTCATGAAACAAACAAGAGGTTAAGGATAGAAATTATTGCCACTATATCTGAAACACAATAGGCACAGAACTGTACATCATTTAAACTGTCCCAAAGTCATTGAGGCCTCGGTATCCCAGGATCATTATGTGCGAGATGAGTTTAGAAGCATCAAACACTGGTTTCCTAAATCCTTTTTGATCAGGAACATGATAAATCTTAGAAACATAGAAGGATCAGGTGAGAGGACACACAGTAAAGCATTGACAGTGAAGTGGCCCTGGTTGCACAGCTTTTTGTGACCTCTATGCAGAACTGAGTTTGAATGCATGCTACAGACTAGCTCTGTAACTTACTTGGTGGATGATGGGAAACCTGCTCAGCCACGAATGTCACACTGTTTTTAGAAACCCAAGGAACTGGTCCTTCTGAAACTAGTTCCTGTAAACAAACATAACATCATTCTCTTTTGATGTGGGAACAAATGACAATGCAGAGAATCTAACAACTGGAATCTGCTCCCTCTTGGACACATCCTTTCTGCCCCTCTACCGTGACCCTTAATGCTGTCTGCCTGTCTCAATCTCTGAATGGCTCCAATGCATTCTCCAGCTTCGTGTCCCTGGCTCAGCAACACAGCAGGCGCAGACACCTGCCGAGTAGGGGCAGACTTAACCTGTGTTATTAGGAAAGGCTGTGTAGAGGACACCACTTAGAAAAGGCATGAAGAGCCATGCTTATGTAAGGTTAGTGAGTGGTCAGGTGCTTTGAGCTACAGGTTTCTGCTTTCCCAACTGGGAAGCCTTGAAACACACATCTGACTATTCCTGGTCCTCTTCAACCTCTAAATGTCAGAGTGTCTGGCTCAGTCTTCCATTACTCACTCTTCTTTTCATATGTACCATGTCAAATCTTTTATTTATTATTTAATTTATTATTTGGTACAGGGTCTCACTATGCAGCTCAGACGCATAGTGATCCTCCTGTGTCCCTAGTGCTAGGATTACAGGCGTGTACAGCATGCCCGATTTTAGTAGCCAGCTCACCATGACCAGGGTTCTGGGGCTGGCATGGCATGTAGACCAGGTATTGAACCCTAGTCCTTCTGCTTGCCTGGCAAGTGCTTACACTGCAGAGCTATCACACAGCCCAAATCTAGGACTTTATGATATCATCTAAGTGAGTGAAAAATCTCTGGAATCTCAGTCTCCATCCTAGACTTCTCCCTCAAACTCCTTGCTCCAAACTGGCAGCTCTACTTACATGCTTAATAGGCTCCTCATTCTTAAACTTCAATTTAGAACTCTTGAATTTTCTCTCCACAAGTTTGCTCTGTTCCTTATCATTACATGACACCTCTAACTGTTCAAGAAAAGGTGAGGGCTCACTTCTGATTGCCTCAGCACCCCAATCCATCTCTCAGTTCTAAAACAACTGTATAGTTGGAACCGACTGCTGAAATTAGGTCTCCTGGATTTTCCCCAAAATAATTTCAATAGTTTTTTTCTACATAAAAATAAGATCCTGACAAGCCATGGTGTGTAAGGCTCTAAATAACCTGATTTCTCATTCTGTCACTTCCTGCCACTCTTCCCTTCTCTTTGTTTCCAAAATCTGATTTCATAATCACAGCTTCATGATTATTCTCTGCCCCTGAATTAAGTGAAATCTTATTATCATATCCAACCATTAATCAGAATGGTCAGCAAAGGACTCACTGTGTTCTCTTCAGTGTCATTGGGTAATGTCCAGTGACACTGAAAGATCTCACCCAAAATGGGGTTGTACGGCTTTTTGGCGACTGATCCTTTCCTTCCTGCATGAAAGGCCGAAAGGTACCATTTCACAACCTGAACCATTCGGTCCCGGGGGTCCTTCTGGTCACTAATGCTGCAAGAGAGAAAAGAAAAGCTGAATGTCCCACCTTCTGGCTGGTGCATCCATGGTCTGGCCTGAGGCACAGGTCCTAAAACAACCCAGGAGGACCACAAGTTACCTCAGAGTTTCTTTTGAAAACTGAGGTAGGATGTGAACATTTGAATATACTAATCTTAGGGTTAGGGCAAATGAGTATGTCCATTTCCTTGATTATCATCTAGTCAGGATACGGAACATTTCCATTCTTTCAAAAAGCTTTACCATCATTCTTTCTAGGTAGGTAACTCCCTATCTACTCCTAGGGGCTTCTCATGCCACTGACTTGCTTGGTCTGTTCCAGAACTTCATATAAATGTACTGTTTTATTACCAAATATAGAAAATTTTCTCTAGCTGTTTTATCAATTTCTAATTTAAGAATTCTATGGTAGAGTTTTTTGGGTCTGCTGCATAGATCATGTCATCTGCAAATAATGATAATTCCTATTTTCCCTTGCCTTCTGTTTCTCTTGTGTAGTTGCTCTGGCTGATACGTTGAGTACCGTACTGAACAGGCATGGTGACAGTGGGCATCTCTGTTTTGCTTCTCATTTCAGAGAGAAGGCAGACTGCTTTTCTCCATTTAATATAATGTTGGCAGTAGATTTGTCACGAATGGGCTTTATCAGATCGAAGGATTTTATTTTATCATGAATGTATGCTAGATCTTGGCAAAGGCCTATCCTGCATCTATTGGGAGGATCATGTGATTATCCTTTTATTTTTAGCAATAATGAAGTCTCTCCCTTTGAAATAGCATAAAGATGCAACTTGCTTTTTTATTGCCTTCCCCCACACCCGTGTGTGTGTGTGTGTGTGTTACCGGTGACTAACCCCTTCACAATTTGCTACAGATTTAGCCCTTTTTATTAACTTGTATTTAGAGATAAAGTCTAAGTTCCCAATTTGGCCAGTTCAAGCTGGGACTGAACTCACAATCCTCCTGCCTTAACCTCCCACAGTGCTAGCATTATGGACATGCAAAACTACTCTAGCTCACTGTTCTCAAATAGAGAATTTTTTTTTGGGGGGGGGTATCAGGATCAAACTCTGGATCTTGTGCTTGCCAGGCAGGTGCTTATGTCACTGAGCTATCTTCCTGGCCCTTTAAGTGGAGAATGCATTCCATTTACATTTAGTGTAACTGCTGACAGGGATGGTTTATCCCTGGCATCTTGATATTTGTTTACTACATATCTTCTTGGTTTTCTGTTCCATTAGTCTCCTTTTCTGCTTCTCAACTTAGTCAAGTGTTCCTAGTGTTCCACACTTGATAAAGTGGGTTTTTTTTTTTTTTTTTGTCTTTTTGAGACAGGGTCTCGCTGTACAGTTCAGGCTGGCATTGAGCTCAGTTTTGTAGCCCAGGCTGGTCTCGAACTCTCACTGATCCTCCTGCCTCAGCCTCCCAAGTGCTAAAGTGGGTTTTTTAAGCAGTATTTCTGTATTTTTTAGTAATTCAGTCAGGGCTCCAAAGTTTAAATTTTCAAAAAAATTCCCTTAACTTCAAATCTATATTTAATGAATATCTGGTCCTTCCCATTTTTACTTGTATATGTTACCAATAAAAGCTTGTTATTTAATTACTTAGACATTGCCATATTTACTTGAATTTCTGCCATCTGGCAACTGATTACATGGCTCTCTTAAGCCTTCATCAAGAATGAAACACTTAGGGGAGTGGAGGGAGATAGCTCAGTGGCTCAAGTGCTTGCCTGCCATGCACAAGGTCCTCAATTCATTTTCCAGCAACCCCCCCCCCAAAAAAGAATGTAACACATGTACACAAGTATTGGCCAATGTACCCCACCAAGGGTGAGGCCTCGGTAATCTATCTCTGGTTTCAGTAAAATAGTTCAAAGTCAAAAGATGTAATTAGAGAAGATGGATTACAACATGTTGTATTACAAAGAAAATTTTCCTGCTACCAGTGAAAACCAATGTGAACTTGTCTCACTGCAATTAATCCAACCTCATTACTTCTATTCCCTGTCTATACAGCTAATAATGAAAACTCTATTTAAAATATATTGGTCTATATTCTGACAGTGGATTGTGAACTCAAGGGGAAACTGAGATTATTTTTTCCAGCTTATAAAAGCACCTAGCAAACAACAGGTGCTCTAGTTAAAGGTTTGCTACACTCAGAGTTAAGATCAGAATATAGTACAAATAATATTGATTACCACTGTCTGGATCATAGTCTTGGCCCATAAATACTGGCCACCTAGGTTTTACTAATACACTAAGAATTTTTAAAGTGGTAAACTTAGGTGCCTAACACCAATGCCATATAAACTAAGCAGTCAATCATCTAATACAATCAACTATATAAATGTTTTAACCAGAAATAGCTGAAGGTTAAGAAGGGATCCAGCTATCCTGACATAGGCACAAAGCTACTGGGCCACAACTTAGAAAGTTGGCAATGTCTACATTGAAATACCTCACGAACAGGTCCGGATGTGCAAAGAAGTCTGCATACATTTCTAAAAGAGATCTTCTTTCAAGAATAAATGTTGGAAGAACTACCTGCAAGACATACATATGTGGCCCATAAGAATCAAATTCCACTCAAGAGGAACAGCCTGGGGGTGTTTTCAGGATAGCTCAGTTGTTTAAGTGCTTGTACATACAATCCTAGTCAGGCACAGGGGTCAGTGGTTCAATCCCCAATCCCACCTGTAAGGTAGCCTGAGCCAACCTCAACACCTTGCTAAATGGCTCCAACACATACATTCTAGTCACGTCACCACCGGCCCTGCACTCCCCAGGCATGCATCTGCAGTCAGCCCTCAACTGCTGCCTCAGAAATGCACAGTAACCCACCCAGCAGACAGTGGAAGACAGAAGGGGCTTAAATGTACAAAGGCCACTTCCCCTCTGTTATACTCAGGCAAGGGTATAACAACAATGGCAAACCAGACCCTTCCTGTTTAGGCATTATATACACATTACCTATAACCATCTTAGCACAGTGATCACACATAAGTGGTGAAAGAATTGTCCTGTTTTATAGTAGAAGAATATACAGCTCAGAAAAAGTGACAAATTTCCATCATTAATGTGGATCCAGCACTGGGGCTGGCTCTGCACATGCCCTCTGCTGTTGCTGCACTGTCGCCCCCAGACCTACACTAGGACATTTATCTCACAATTGCAAATTTATCTTCTCAGCACTCAGAACTGTTCACATTTATGTTCCCATCTACTATTATGTAGCAAGAAACTTTAAATTGAGCAATTAAAGAAATAAAAGAAAATAAAAATTAAAATCAGTATTTTTCACTGGGGGCTAAACTCATTATGTTATGTATTCAGGGGCTAGGCATATATCTGAGAGCAAAAAAGACAGGAAATTAGGGCCTGTGAGATAGCAGATTAAGGGCCTGCTTAGGCAAGTGCAGGGACCAGCATTTAATCCCCTGTACCACATGCCACACCAGTCCTGGCCCTGGCCTGCCCCGGGGCACAGTGAGCTGGCCCCTGAGACCTGGCATGGTGGTGCACTCCTGTAATCCCAGTGCTGGGGAGGCTGAAAACAAGAGAAGCACTATGAGTCTGAGTTGTATAGTGAGACCCTATACCAAATACATTTGAAAAAAAAGAAAGAAAGAAAGAAAGAAAGAAAGAAAGAAAGAAAGAAAAGAAAATTGTAATATGGAAAGAAATCAGAGATGAAGATTAATCAATAAAAAAGGGAAGAATTTCATTTGGGAATCAAGATGGAAGAAGTGGTTTTAAAATGTGTATTACATTATCTTCAAGTCCTTCCAGTGTTAAAATTTTTTAAATTTTTGTTTGTTGGTTTGTTTGATAGAGGATCTTGCTATACAGTCTGGACCTGTAGTGATCTTCCTGTACCTGGTTCCTCCAGTATTAAAATTTAAATATTTTCACAGAAGATTTGTATTAAGAATCTTCAGAATCTAAATATGGTTAGATAATGACAAAGTGTACAGACTAGCTTGATATAAGTTCTTACCACTTTGAAAAACTCTAAATAAATAAATAAATAAATAAATAAATGTGTTTGTTTGTTTTTATTGTGGACCAAACTTAGAAGACCTTGTGCTTATGAGGTAGGGGCTTGTGCCGCTGAGCTATCTCCCTGGCAGAACTCAAAATTTATAAAGCACCAAATAATAATATAAGAAAAAGAGCTAAAATATCTTTAAACAGCTGATACAAAACATGCAAAACTATTATTTTCATAGAAAATGGACAAAAGAATTAAACTAGTAACTCAAGGGGACAGGAAAAAAGAGTAATAGCCATTTTAAGACTAAAAGAAGTCTAATGTCATTTGTAATAAAAGAAAACCTGCAGGGTGCGGTGGTACAGGCCTATAATCTCAGCACTCAGGAGTGTGAGCCAGGAGCATTGCCATGAGTTCAAAGACAGCCTGGGCTACCTCAGCGAGTTCAAGACCAGCCTACACTATATAGCAAATCCTGTCTCATAATAATAAAAAAATAGGGGCTGGGGAGATAGCTCCGAGGCACAAGTGCCTGCTGGGCAAGTGCAAGGTCGTGAGTTCAAACCCTAGTCCCACAAAAAAAAATAAAATAAAATAAAATAAAAATAATAATAATAATAATAATAATAATAATAATAAAATAAAGAACAGGTTTTAAAAACAACAACAAAAAAACACATGAATTTTGAGAGCTCAATTCAGCAGCTCCTCTCCCTGTTTCCAGCACAGCTGCTAGGACAGAGATGAAAGTCATCCTGGCAGAGGCATCTCACCCTGGGCTGAAGCACTTGTCTGGTCACTTGCTAGCTAGGAGGGGGCCTGGAAAATTAACTTCTGCACATTTCTGTAGGAGCAGCACAGCCGCATGTTCTTCTACATCCATGGCTGCTCTGTACAAAGATTAACTGGAATATGACTTCTTTTAGTCTCATGGCTGTTGCTATATAGTCTTTTTTGTAGTATTTCCAGAGACTAAGAGTATTTGGAAAAAACAGTCTTTGGAAAGTTTTTTTAAAAACATTTTTAGAGGCCCGGCAGGATGGCTCAGAGGTCTAAAGTGCCTGCTTAGGAAAGCTTGGGCGGCTGCAGGGACAGAGGTTCGATCCCCAGCACCACATGCTGCGCCAGCCCTGCCCTCAGGGCAGGCTGAGCCGGCCATAAAAATAAATAAACAAATAAACAAAAGTTCAGAAACAAGAATAAATAAATAAATAAAAATAAAAACATTTTTAGAAACAGAGTAAGTGACAAATTTAAGACATTATAGTAATTATACTTTTGAAAGCACAAAGGAATCAGTATTTGAGAAATGCTGTTGGCAATGATGAAGATGAGTCTTCCTGAAAAACTTGCCCAGAAGAATCCAACGTATCAAATGGAAAGAGAAACACCACCTTGTTTTGCTCAACATGGCATATCTGAGTATGAATATTCTCAACAATGGAAATCTTTGGATTAAATGGAGAAACAACAAAGGGAACAAGTTGAAAAAAAAATGAAGGATGCATAAAACAAGTTGGAGAGTTTAATGGAAGATGCATCAGGCAAATCTTTTGCACCAAAATCTGATGAGACACCAGGAAGAATTAAGATATATGGAAAAATTTCATAATCTAGAAATGCAAAAACATCAAGGAGTGCAATTGAGGCAAGAAGAGGAACAGCGCAGAAGGGAGGAAAAAATGATTCACCAATGTGAGATGGAAGAACAGATGAGACATCAAAGAGGAAAATTACAGTCAAATGGGCTCAAAGAAAGAGACATGAAAATAGGTGGTAGTGGAGGAGCAATGGACATGGAGATCCATATGATTCAGGTGGCCAGAAATTTCCACCTCTAGGTGGTGGTGGCGGCAGAGGCTATGAAGCTAATCCTGTAGTTCCACCAGCAACCATGAGTGCTTCTATGATGGGAAGCAACATGTACTGCGTACTTTGGCCAGGGAGGTGTGCAGCCTGTGGGTGGCTGGGGTCCTAGAGGAATGGGTCCTGAGACTCTAGCAGGATGTGGTAGAGGGTGAGAATATGAAGGCCCAAACAAAAAACCCTGATTTTAGATGTGATATCTAGGCTTTCATTCCAGTTTTTGTCTTCTGTTTAGATACCACTTTTAAATTCTTGCATTTTAAGCCGGGCATGGTGGCTCACGCCTGTAATCCCAGCACTTGGGAGGCTGAGGCAAGAGAATTGCTGCGAGTTCGAGACCAGCCTGGGCTACAAAAGTGAAAGCCAGCCTGAACTGCACAGTGAGACCCTGTCTCAAAAAGCCAAAAAAAAAAAAAAAAAAAAAAAATTCTTGCATTTTAGTAAGCTATCTTTTTACAGATGTTACAAGTTTACTTACCTAATTATTTGTAAACAGTATGTTTGGGCAGGTAAAATTATGTAATGCAGTGTTCAAAACAGAAGAAAAAGTTTTCCTTTTTTTGTTTAACTGTATAATGTCCTCAAGTTAAATGGCAGTATACCTTGTGCCACAATTCTCAAAGTGTACTTCTTCTTCTTTTTTTTTTTTTTTTTTTTTAACTGTGCTTCAAATAAATAGAAGAGGCCAGGTGTGGTGGCAAAGGCCTGTAATCCCAGCACTTGGGAGGCTGAGGCAGGAGGATCAGTGCAAGACCAGCCTGGGCTGTGAAAGTGAGTTCAAGGCCAGCCTGAACTGCATAGTGAGACCCCGACTCAAAAAGACAAAATAGATAGACAGACAGACAAAATAGTTAATAGCATTGATCTTTAACTTTGCCATTCATGCTTCAATGTACATGAGGCTAGATACTCCACTTTTGATAGCATGAGCAGGTCTTTGAATGGCGTAGGCCATTTCTGGGAAATGTGTCTGGATGCTAAGTATTGCTTTCTATAGATAACTGTCTCCTTGTTAAATATATATAGAAGTACTTCATCATTTGTTTGGCATTATAGGAAGCAAGCCGGTGCTAAGTATTTTTTTTTTTTTTAAGCTGCACTGTAAGGGCCAATGAGATAGCTTAGGCAAGCTTAGGCAACCACAGGGACTGTGGTTCAAACCCCCAGCACCACACAATGCGCCAGCCTCACCCCCAGAGCAGGCTGAGCCGGCCATAACATAAAGTTAAAAAAAAAAAAAGCTGCACTATTAATCTTCATTCAGGAATGTGTATTAAGATTATGGAATTAGGGAACAGGGAGATAGCTCAGTAGAATAAGCATTTGCCTGTCAAGCACAGGTCCCGAGTTCAATCCCTGGTACTGAGAAAAAAAAAATATTGTGGAATTAGGTGTAAGATTGGTAGGGATGAAGGTGGGTTTGGTTAAATGTATTCTTTATGGCACTATGATCTATCCTTTCCTTGACATTTTTGAACAGTGGAAAGACCCATTTTGTTGCATTTCCCCATTCTTGTTTTTAGAAGAAAAAAACCCTATAAATGGCTTGTATTAAACTTTTATATTTGAATTAAAGATTGTTAAACATTAAAAAAAAAAAAAAAAAAAGAAGAAATGCTGTTGGCAACCATAGCCATTTGTATAATCTAAAGTGGCAATTCAGCAAAGGAATAATCATAATATTATTCATAAGATAAGCTTTTAATGACTCTGGATCACAATGTGGATCATCTGCTAAAGAAATTTATGAGACAAGAACTAAAAACCTGTATCAGGAGATAGCTCCGTGGTCTAAATGCCTGTCTGGCAAGTGCTAGGACCATGGTTTGATCCCCAGTACTATATGCCAGGCTGGCCTTGTGCCCCATATGTACCAAGCAGTCAGAAACCAGATGTGGTGGTGCAAGCCTGTCATCCCAGCACTGGGCAGGCTGAGACAGAAGGATCACTATGAGGCCAAGCTACATAGCAGGACCCTGTACCACATAAATAAATAATCAATCTAAATGTGGGAGACACTTGTGGCTCTCTTCTTAGGCCTTCACTTTGCCCCACCAAAAATCTGAGTCAGCTCAGGACTGAAGAGGTCATTGGGGTTCACTGTCCAAGGCCCCACAGTGTGGACAGAAATGAATGTAAGCCTGGCATGGAGCCTGCCTTGCCAGTATCTGCCTTAAGAATGGACACAGACCCAAACCCGGCCAGTAGGAACTATGATGGCCACCATGGAAAGAATGTGTTATGAAAGTAAAAGGACCACCGTTTACACAGCCTAATGATCGCTGAGGTGATTCCATAGACAAGGGCCTATAGTATTCTCCCAGCCAGGATGTTTCTGCTAAATATGTTGGGCTACCCAAATGCCATGCTTGTGTTCTGTTCTTAGATTAGGGTAACAAGTCTTATCATTGATGCAGTCCAGCACCACATAACTGGTCAAAGACCAATCAAAGGTCAGTAGTCCCATAAAATAGTAATGCTGCCCTAGTACACTGTTGACTATGCCATACAGGTTTGTGTTCACGCAATGACAAGATCATCTAATAATGTATTTCTCAGGCATGTCCCTGTGGCTAGGTGACACATGACTAGTTACTAGTTATTAGCAGATATACATTAATCCTTTCCTCAACATTAACAAGACAAATGCTATTTCTCAGGTGTTGCAAATTCAAATGTTAATCCATACAACCCATACATCATTCTCTGTGGATTTAGTTTCATTTATTTCATCTATCTCTATAACTTTTCAGCTCATTCAGCTATATTCATCTTATATCACTAGTCAAAAGTACCAAGCACAGCTACAGCACTTCCTGACATCTTCAAGCTCAACATGTAGTCCCACACACAGAGCAAGGCAAACAGTGTGTGTGGCTCTCTCCTTACCTTAGTAAGATCCATCCCGAGCCTAACCTGTGACAGGAGGTGCATGATGACACTCTTGTGCTCCTCCACAGATCCAGCGTCCCCATCATCATCTCTATCATCATGCGAATCAAAAAGGTCTAAAACAAAATACATTTTCTCAGACTGTTGTTAAAAGGGCCAAATTATGCTACTCTCTGTATTACAAATGTTTGTAAGCAAGAAGGGATTAATTCTCAAAGTGCTCTTACCAGCATCACTTGTCCCGTTGGACATGGAAGAGTTCAGTGACTCTGTGGTATCAGGGCGCTTCAGGCTATTTCCTGAGCTGCTGTGGGTCAAGACTGAGGCAGAGCCAGAAGAACTGAAGAAGAAAAAAAAATCACCTTCTTAAACTAAAAAAAGCAACTTGGAATCATAGTACGATGTGATTCGAAACCTGTAAAACTATTTCAAGCCAACAGACAGCGGATGACAGGAAAAAAACAACTCTGGACCAATAATTGGTGCCTGCCGGGCTACCAGATGCTGCCAGCACCCTTGCTGTCACAGGGCAAGACTGGGAGCACGAGGCCTGCGGACAGTGTCACCTGGGCTTTCTGCACTGCACTTGAGCAGGCCATTTTGAAGGGCAATCATTGACCTCTACTAAACTTGGTGAGAGAGAGAGAGAGACATAGAAAGAAACACAAAGAAAGAAAGCAGGCAGGCAGGCAAGTAAGCAAGCAGTGCTGGCATGTAGCTCACAGCCTGCCACCACCCCCAGTCTCAATCGCCATCTCTCGCCATCTCAGTGTGCCCTGTGGGCTGGGGTGGCACAGCATACTGGGGATTGAACCCTGGCTGCTTCACTCTGCTGAAGCAGGCACTTTAGTCTGCTGAGCTATCTGGCCTGCCCTGAAATCATATTTCTTATACTGTGGATACTTATAAAAATGGTGCACTATAATAGTCACTATAAATCTTATAGGTACAAAATATGTAGTTTAAGAAAGTTTACTGTTACTTGTTTTGATCTTTTCAAAGTTAATAAAATGTACAGGCCAATGTGAGGATCACAGCAAACTTACTCGAAGTCCAAGTTCCCTTGTACTTCCTCTTCCTATACATGGATATATGGACTCCCACAGCCCACCTCCCAGGGTACACTTGCTACAACCCATTACTCTATAGTAGCATCAAAGTCCACAGATTAAACTAATGGTCAGGCTTGATATTATGCCACTTATGATTATGAGGCAAAAATGTGACTGCACATATGCAATACTGCAACTTCTCACAGAATACTTTCACTGCTCATGAAGTCCTCTGGGCTCTGCTTGTATTGGAATCCTAAGCCAGGCATGGGAGGGCATGCTGCAACCCAGCACTGTGGAAAGCCACGGCAAGAGTATCACAATTGAGCTTGGCCTGCACAATTTAGATCTCATCTCAAAAACAACAAAAAGAACAAAGGCCCCAACATTGGGCCAAATGAAGAAGTATCTGTGGCCTCTACTGATATGGGTATTTTAGGAGAGTGTGAAGCTAAGGGAAAAGGAACCCAGAGTGGGTTAGCTGGAGACAGAACTCAGAATTCTTTTAGATGGGAGGATGTGGAATGACAGACAGACAGACAGACAGACAGACAGACAGACAGACAGACAGAGACACAGACACACACACACACAGACATAGAAGAACACAAAAGAAAGCTTAAAGAACACAAAAGAAGCTTAAAGAGAGGATGCTGGGTCAGGGTGGTACATAGCTATAATCCCACCCAGCAAGAGAGGCTGAGGCAGAAGGACTGTACCATGAGTTTGAGGCCAGATTCTTTCAAAAAACTAGAGAGAAAGAGACAGATTGAGAGAGAAACATTAGTAGCCCATCGGCCTACTGGTGACTTCACAGATGTCTCGACAGCAAGGCTAACAGGTAAAGGTTTAAAATTTTTCTTTTTTTTTGCCTTTTTGAGACAGGGTTTCACTATGCAGTTCAGGCTGGCCTTGAGCTCAGTTTTGTAGCCCAGGCTGGTCTCGAACTTGCACGGATCCTCCTGCCTCAGCCTCCTGAGTGCTGGGATTACAGGCGTGAGCCACCATGCCCGGCCTTAAAATTTTTCTATTTCATAGAAATTTCACAAATATCCCTCACACTGAAGGGAGACATCAGCAATGTTACAGGGAACTGATCTCATGTTAGTAAGCTTCTCCATGTAGTTACATGCTTTTAGAAGCTAAGTCCATTTACTAGCAAAATATTTTCTACTCTTCTATTTAAAAGAATAGCTAATGACTTGGGTAAGAGACTATTTTTAACTCTCTTTAAAGTTGATCTCTTCAAAATGCACCTATTACTTTGAAATATTCTAAATGTACATTTTCTTTTAAACCTCTTATGGTTAAAATTATTTTGAAAAATTAGTGAAATTTCAGTTGGCAAACAATATTAAGAAAAGACACTAAGGGGCTCGGCAGGATGGCGCAGTGGTCTAAAGCGCCTGCTTGGGAAAGCTTGGGCGGCTTCAAGGACCGCGGTTCGATCCCCTGCACCACATGCTGCGCCAGCCCTGCCCTTGGGGCGGGCTGAGCTGGCCATAAAAATGAG
>PVJA010045369.1:0-15687 GCA_004027025.1 Myocastor coypus
GGACCATAGGCATAGTCTGGGGAGATAGTCAGTTTGGCTCTCTGACCCACACTCATCTGGGCCACCCCTTCCCAGCCTCAGATCACCTTCTGCTTGCCGAGCATAAACTTGAAGGGCTTGTTTCTGTCACGGGAAAAATCAAACTTCTTGCCATCTTCAAGCATCCCAGTGTAGTGCATCACGCAGGTCTGGCCACGCTTTGGGAAGGTGTGTCCTTCTCCTGGAGAGATGGTCTCCACCTGCCCTCCCATGGTGGCGGCAGGCACTGGACAGGCGGCACGACAGACTGCGTGAACAGAGAGCAGACCAGGCAGCAGTTCCAGAGCTCTGCTTCGTTTCCTCCGCGTGTTGCTTCGAGATTTTGTTTCCTTGAAAATATTTTGCATTTACCTTGTGACTCTCAGATCTGTTTAAGTTTTACATATTTACAAGTTTTTCAGTCTTCCTTTTTTTCTGTTGATTTCTAAATTCATTTTACTGTCGTAGAAAAGTACTTTATATGATTTTTACCTACTTAATCTTTTTAAGACAAATGTGCTCTCATTGATAATCTATCCTGTAAAATAGTACAGGTATGCTTGAAAATGATGTGTATTATACTACTGTGTGGCATGTTCTTCTCTGTATGTCCCAGCTGGCCTACGTGTAGTTCAAATCCTCTGACCCCTTGTTGATGTTGCAACTATTTCATCTAGCCCCTATTGAAGGCGATGCATTGCTCTTCTGGGTACCATGTTCATAGGCTTTCACAATGCTCCAGCGCCTGACATACAGTCATTGTAGGTTTTCCTACAACACTGACTCTAACAAAACTAGGCTATCCCGAACCCCAGGGAATAGAATTGTTTTCCGCTATACCAAGAAGGTTGGAAAGGTCCCCAAATCTGCGTGTGGTGTGTGCCCGGGTAGACTTCGAGGGTTCGAGCTGTGCGGCCTAAAGTTCTTATGAGATTGTTAAAAACAAAGAAGCACATCAGCAGGGCTTATGGGGGCTCCATGTGTGCCAGGGGTGTCCACGACAGGATCAAGTGTGATTTCTTTATTGAAGAGCAGAAAATCAAGGTGACAGTGTTGAAGGCACAGAGCAGTCAGAAGGCTACAGGATGAAGCTGTTGCAGCAATAAAAAATGGAAAGGCAAAAAAAAAAAAAAAAAAAAAGGTGATGTATTGATGTCTCTATTATATTGCTGCTTCTCCCCTTAATTTTTTAATGTTACATTTATATGTTCACTACTTCTATTAGGTATATGTATATTTATTATTATTACATTTTTCTGGTAAGTTTACCCTTTATCATTATGTAATGTCCTTTTTTGTCTGTTGTGAAAGTCTTTGACATGAGATATATTTTAATTTATTTTATATGCTAAAAGAATGATCACCTTCTTTTCATTTGGTTACAATTTGCATGCAACTATTTTTGCCATCCATTTGCTTTTATCCTGTGTATGTCATTATATGTAAAGTTAAACTCTTATAGAAAGCATATAATTGGGTCCTTTTAAAAATCCATTGAACCATGATGTGTCTTGATTTTGGAGTTTCCTCATTTACACTTAAAGCAATTACTGAGAAAGAGGTATAGTAACGTGGCTGAGTAAATCTATAATGATAATTCTTACAGAGACATCAATTTGAACAACTATCAATATATGAACAAAACCTTCACAAGAGCTGAAAGAAGGTGAGCAATCAAAGTACTAAGTTTTAACATATAACTATAAGATGAAATGCACTACAGCAGAAAGAAAGAATTGTTTTACACTAGCAACACTAGCACTCACTTAGGTAGCACTGTGGAGAAAGACTGCCTGCTTCAGGGAATGAAAGGGAAAGAAATGAAGGACTATGCCAGAAAATTAGTACCAAATCCACTACAGGTAAACCCAGTACCAGACAGAACCCCTGAGAGCCTGACACCAGACCAGAACTTGCTAACATGTCCCCAAAATAGCCCTGGAATAAGCAGAAATCCATGGCCCTGATGGGGTGGATGTGCATTTTGCGTGTACCACCATCAGCCGACTGTGGCAGCCTTGGATCTTGAATAAACCTCAGCATCAGTCCAGCCATATCAGTCGTGGGCCTTAGGAACATTCCAGCACTGATATCAGTGGCCATGGGGTTCCAGTGTAGCAATGACCAAAGATTGTATCAATGGCAGCCCTGAGCTTAGGGTGTTCTCTTCTATTCACCCAACTAAAGTGGTCACAGACTTAGAGATCCTCTATCCAGTTAAAAATACTGCTAAAGAAAACTCCTAAATAAAGCCTGACTGTGAAGACTGGATTAGGTATCAGTTTTCTGACATCAGTGTATAGCTCCGAGGTTCAAGATCAATCAAGAGAAAAGAACATCACCAAAGTCACAAAATATGACAGTGAATAACTCAAAGGAGATGGAGACAGTACTGCCTGAGAAACAGTTCATTGTACCTATCGAAGGAAGGTCAATATCATCCAAGAAAACACAGGAAAATAATACAGAAATTGATCAGAACAGTTTAACAAAAACTGTAATAACAAAAATAGAAAGCCAGGGGTTGGGAAGATAGCTCAAAAGTTTAAGCACCTGCTTAACAAGAGCAAGTTCCAGAATTTGATACCCACTACCACATGCCATGCTGGCCCTGAAACCAGGTGTGGTGGCACATGCTGGTAATCCAAGCTCTGGGGAGGCTGAGACAGTAGGATCACTATGAGTCTGAACTGCATAGTAAGATTGTGTATCGACAACAACTTTTTAAAAATCTGTTGATTAAACGTGGCAGAATAGAGACAAGTAGCAAAATAGAGCCCTTCTGGTGCCTTGAATCAAAACACCTAGAAAACAACAATTTGGAAAAGAAAAATGAAAAAGTAACTATCCAAGAATCAGAAGAAAGCTCACAGGAAATCCAGGAACTATGGAGAAGTGGACAAATGCGGCATGAAGCAAAGAAAAGAATGAAACAGCCTGGGAAGCTGACCCTGGATCCCCCAGCAGACACAAGGTAAGCCTGGAAAGGGTCACAAACTCAGGGAGAAACTATGGGCCAGGACATAATTGGGCAGAACTAGGCCCCCAAAAGTCTTTAGCTATTGTAAACTATAGAAACAATGTGGTCTTTTGCTCTGAAAGTGATCAGGCTGCAGTTGGAAAAGAAATCTAAGGCTTTAATCAGGAGCCACTTCAGCAAGCACTCAATTACTGAAGACTGAACTGTAGAACTGCAGACCAAGCATGCATGCCTCAGAGTTTCTGGAATCACCCTGCTATGATGACTGGGTTGTAGATGGACAAGGGAAGAAGGATATGAAAACATGGGAGCTCTCCCCTCTGTGGTGAGAAGCAAAGCAGGTCTGTCGTGGCTTTCAGGGGGAGCTGGGTCTGAGAGTGATTTCGGTTGGGAGCCACAGAAGCTGGAAAATTGGTCAGATGTGTGAGAGTGGGACCAGGCCTCAGTGCCTAGAGCATTCAAGCTACCTCATTCCTGAGATAAGCATCCTGATGAGCTAATGTCAGCTACTAGTCACTAGGCAACCTTGTGGCACATTATTAACTTTGCAAAGGCATAAATAAATATCCACATTGTTACTGAGGGTGGTGATCATCTCACGAACCAGGCTGATGGGCCACCATCTAACTCAGCTCTTGTCTTCTTGTCTATCTTTTCTTGAGTCCTGCTGCTCTTGCTCCCCAGGTACATTGGATCACTCTGAGAGACCAACAGACTTACATTTGGCTCTCAAACAGGACACCTGGTAAGAGGTAAGTGTGGGCAGTAGGAACAATCCCAAAGAGCACACATAAGGGAGGGAAGTGAATTGGCTAGAGTTCAGCTCAGACCTGCATTGGTATTGGTATATTAGGTATACAACTTGGGGAAACAGGCTCACTAGGGCCAGAGAGAAAAACAGTTGCCAAGAGAAAAAGATATAGGTTTGAGAGAAGCCAAAAAAGACAAAGTTTTATTGAATTAAAAATGGGACAAATAAGAGTATCAAGAATTACAGAGCTCTGTGTATATTCACTCATTTTTATGGCCGGCTCAGCCCACCCCAAGGGCAGGGCTGGCGCGGCATGTGGTGCCGGGGATTGAACTGTGGTCCCTGAAGCTGCCCAAGCTTTCCCAAGCAGGGGATTTAGACCACTGAGCCATCCCACCGGGGCCCCAAGAGCTCTGTGTATATTGAAGTGCTTGTGGCACTTGATCTCCATGTGTACTTTCATTTTCTGGCTTGTGGTTAGAAGAGGTTTCAGGCAAGCTCTTAGGATTTAGCTCACAGACCTCCTTTGAAATCAAGTCTCATGCCCAAGCAGGACAAGGAGGGGGAGCAATGGTGCCCAAAAAGATATAACTTGAACCTTCGAGCCTTGTTCCATCAAATAAGAAAGAAGTAATGGGGGACAAAATGGATCCTTCTCCACCAGAGAGGGCTTTACCCCAAACAGTCCTTTCTCAACACGCAATAGTTTTTGTGGAGCCACAGCCTCAATCCTTGTCATGTCAATTTAGAGAAACTGTGCTGTCACAAATCAGAACCTCTGGGGAAGTGGAGGCATTTTCTTTATCTCCCTTGCAATTGGCAAAGAAGCCAGACAGGGTGAGTGTTTTCAATATATCTACCTTGTTTCTGAAGTGCAAGTTCCTAACGACCTGGGACAAGTTATATGTCTTCATGAAGCTGTACCTTTGAAAACCTTAAAAATGATTAAAACAAGCTGTTGCTACTTTATGGCCCTACTGCTTGCTCCTTTGTTGTGAGTTTAGCAGACATCTTAGGACAACAGATTATGGCCCCAATCACTGAAAAAGAACAGCTAATGCATGCTTAAATCCAGGTAATTATTTATGGTAGAAAGAAAATTTCTTTGAATATTGCATGGACTGGGCAGCTCAAAATGCAGTTCACAACATAGTTCTTACACAAGATATGCTAATTGAATAGGGTCCTTTTGCTGACACCATCAACTGACTTTTGCATTGCAAATACATGAATAAACTAAGATAGCTGCCAGTGGGGCCTGGAGGCAACTTCCTTCAAAGGGTGAGGCTTCCCTTAATTTGGCAGCCCAGCCTTGTCTCTTCAATAAAACTTCACAGTCTATGTACAAAATGTAGACAAAGTTACCAATGGAAAAGTTAATGTAGATCTAAAACTGCTGTGTAAGGCCAACCCACTCAGGGAACCTTACATTGGGATCCACCTCAGTGTAATGGGGGCACTTTCCCCTCTCCTACCACAAGCGTTTCTGACCTCTGATGAGAGACAACTGACAGTGGAGGCTTGGACCTCACTTCCTCCTCCAGATTCCTATTAACTCCTGAAATGGAACCCCAAATTATTCCTACTGGAGTTTATGGAACTAGGCCTATGGGTACAGTAGGAATCGTGCTAGCCCACAGCAGCCTTATTTTAAAAGGTCCCCAGGTTTTACCAGGTATCATCAACACAAAGTATACAAGAGAAATCAAGGTTTAAACAACACCAGACTCTTATATTGCTCAATTGGTCATTCTCAATTGGTCATTCTTTCTCTCTCTCTCTCTTTCTCTCTAATAAAAACTTTAAAATTCTTTTTAAAATTAGGTTAAAAGTGAAAATTAATTGAAAGAAAAACATTTTACATGGCTTTTCAAATGCAAGTGTGGATGGCCTCCAGGTAAGGCAGCTAGTAGTCCACTTAGAGATACAAAAGGCCATCCCCCTATGAATAGAACTTAGCAAAAAAGAAAACAAACAAACATCCAAAACTAGCCAACCAAAAAAACAAACAAACAAAATAGGGTGGTTCTCTATCTCCATTACAACTGAAACTAAAAAAAAGGTTTTTGTATTTTCCCTTAAGGTGTTTAAGTTAAAAGGCAGTTTCCATCCTGAAGATAAAAAAGCTTCTTTTTAATTACATTTCCTAAGATTTACAGTAATACATATATTTTGAAAGGTTACTTATTTTTAAAAAATTTCTGGTAAGTTCAACTGCTTGCTTTATAGTGCTAAATTAAAATTGGTATGAAAAGTTTTTATATATTACAAACAAATATAAAGGTTTGGAATACAATCTAAAAGCCATGACGTTTATTGGATATGAGATTTTTCGGGTATATTAAGGTTCGTTTTATATAGCTTGCTGCTCCCATGTTGGGTGCATACATATTTATGAGTGTTACCTCTTCATCATGAATTTTTCCCCTAACCAATATGTAGTGGCCTTCTCTATTTCGTTTGATCAGTCTTGGTTTGAAGTTTAGACTGTCTACAAACAGGATTGCTACCCCTGCTTTTTTTTTTTGAGGTGCTGGAGCATGTAGTATTGTTTTCCAACCTTTAACTTTAAGCCTATGACTTTCTTTCTGGGTTAAATGTGTTTCTTGTATACAAAATATTGTTGGGCTCTGTTTCCTTATCCACTCTGCAAGTCTACTTCTTTTAATTGAAGAACTGAGTCCATTTACATTGATGGTTATAATTGAAATGTATTGACTTATGGCTGACATGACTCTTATTCGCTACTGTTTACCAATTTTTCCTGCTATGTTTAGTTGGTTACTCTATTTGGTGGGATGTTTCTGTTCTCATTTGTTGGATTCGGGTCATTTTGGTCCCTTTCTAAAATATTTGCTAGAATATTATGTAGCACTGGCTTTGACGTCATGAAATTCTTTAGTTGTTCCTTGTCATGGAAATATTTCACTTCTCCCTCATACTTGAAGGAGAGTTTTGCCGGGTACAATAGTCTGGGCTGAAATTTGTTTTCATGGAGGACTTCAAGCACTCTGCTCCATGCTCTTCATGACTTCATGGTTTGTGAAGAGAAATCCGCTGTTAATCTGATGGGTTTTCCTTTAAATGTGATCTGTTTCTTTTCTCTAGCAGCTTTTAGTATATTATTCTTCAGCTGGATTTCTGGTATCTTGACTATTATATGTCTTGGCGTGTTTTTAGTTGGGTTGATGTTATTTGGAGTTCTGCAGGCTTCAGTTACCTGAGTGTCTGATTGTTTTCTCATATTTGGGAAGTTTTCTGCTATTACTTCTGCCCATATTCTTTTTATCTCATTTGTATTGACTCCTTCTTTCTCACTGATTCCCATTAATCTCACGTTGTTCATTTTTGCATCGTCTTGCAGATGTTGAATTATTTTGTCCTGCATTCTGGTTGTTTTTAAGAGATCCTTTCTTACTCTTTCACTGGCTGCAACTGTGTCTTCAAGATCCGAAACTCTATCTTCATTTCGTTCGTTCAGCTCTGCCAACTTGTGATCGAGATTTTATTTTCTTGTATATCTCTTTGAAACTGTTTCATGTGATCTATGTCTTTCCTATATTGCTCCGTCAGGGAGTCCATCATTTTTCTATTCTCCTCTAATTTTTTATCGATGTCTTCTTTAGTAGTATTGAAGTCTGTCATTATGGTTATCCTTTCTCTCTCTAATTCAGAGATCATTTCTGTTCTGTTCTCCTTTCTACTTTTGAGTAGTTGTTCCCCTACTTGGGATGCTATTGATTTAGACTTGTCTTTGTTAACTTTAGATATTATTTCTGCCCTGATGTCCTCTATACGTTTCTCCAGCTGTTTTTCCACTTCATGTATTTCTTTTTTTACTTCAGATGTTATCTCTGATCTCAGTTGCTCTATAAGTTTCTGCACTTGTGTGTCTGCCTCAGATGCTACCAATTCAGAGGTTTCATCTGTATGATTCCGATTTTCTTCCATGATAGTGTCTTCTGTATTTGGTTTGGGTGGGCATGGGCCCTGAGATTGCCTCTTGCTCCTTGTTGTTATCATCTTGTATGGAAGCGACCTCTGCACTTTGGTGGCGTTATGCTGTGTCTATGGGCCTTTGGTCTGGAGACTCCAAGCTGGTTCCTCTACAGAGGTTCCTGACTCTGTGTTGGAGCTCGGGCTGCTAGCTGCTGTGAAGCCCTGCGGGTGTGGTCTGTAGGTGGAGGTGGAGCTTTGGGATTGAGTAGTCCTGGTAGGCTCGTGGACCAGATCAGTTGCCAGACGAGATGTTTGATGGTTTCGGTACTGGAGCTTGGGCTGGAGGGGTTCAAAAAAAAAAAAAAGTGTGGGGGAGGGGAAGCGGGGAAGGGGAAGGCGGGCCAAGGATCCTGACCCAGCCAGCATGCGAGTCTCGCTAGCAGCAGGTTCGGTCAGGGCTCTAAAAGCCATGAGGTTTAAATAGCTACTTGACTTTGACATCCCATTTAAATAACAAAAACCCTAATGATGGCCTCCGAAAGGATACAAACTAGGGTAACTTTTTAAAATTTCATATATATATATATATATATATATATATATATATATATATATATATATATATATATCCCCAAATATATATCTCCAAACCATTCACATAAACCATTCATGATTTTCAGTCTTTATTTGGTAATATTAATGGAATCAGTCTAGATTGTGAACTAATTTAATTTTCTGTGATGTTATTGACTGTCACTGTCCTTCAGATAAGCCAAATTAATTTGACTTCTTTCATAGATGTCATATTAGGTTTAGTGAGTTTGGCTTCCTGTTCCAAAATATAGGGTACAGGTATCTTACCATACAGTCAAAATTCAATTGCAAAAACAAAAAGGTGAATCAATCCCTCCAAATTGATTTGTCAATATACACTATTAACTTTTTAAATTCTACAACAGCAAAATTACAATTCCATCAGATAAGAGAAAAAAGGCTAGGAAGGAAAATTTGGAGAGATCTCCATACTGGAAAATGGAAGGGACCCAGTCCACTGCTAGTTTGGGGCAAAGCATATGCTTCTGTTTTATGCAGAGAATGCTAAACAACCTATTTGTGTACCAGAGCGTCATGAGATTTGGAGAAGTTAACAGCAATGAGGCTAGATCCAACCTGGGGCCTACTGAAGAAACTGACCAAAGGGAAATCTAAGTTCTAAATATGTGATAAAATATTTAAAAATAACAGAGTTAAACTTTAGTAGTATTAAGATTAAAAATGCAAAAATAAATAGCATGCAAATTAATTATACAGAAAAGATTTTATTCTTCCAAATTTTTCTGACAAGAGATCTCTAATAATTGAAAAATAATAAAAATCTGATGAGTCTATAATTATAAATATCTAAAAATTGTAATGGAGTTACCATATTTTAATTTGTCCAGGAAAATATTTGAGTGTACTCTTGATTTTGTAAAGGTGTTTGTTTGTGTGTTCTGTGTATTTGTTCATGTGTTTATATGTCATTTTGTGCACAGCAATTCCTCTTTTTCTTTTTTATCATTTGTTCATAATACAATTTGGATATAGACTTAAAAGCATGCTTTCTCTTACGTTACCAGATGGTCTAAGTTATATCTAAAATGCTTATACAAGTTCATCAAAAACTTTAAGTTAAATAAGCAAAAAATTCCTTAGAGTGGCGTGAAATTATCAGAAGACTCCAATTGATAAATGTAAGGTCGCTGGCCAACTTTTGTTCATTAATAAAGAGCTCCCAATAATCTCAATAATCTCTTATGAGAAGATCCTAAATAATTTAGTCATTGACTAAAGGATAAAGTCTTTAAGAAAAATCATAATAAGGTTTTCTCTTAAAAGATGCTTTTGGTATGAAACTGAGAAACAAAGGTTTTCACATGTATATGGTAATTCATTATTGTTAATCTTACTGTGTATTAAATATATTCATAATTCCAGGTGTTCATGTCTTTCAAAATGCAAAACAAAGATTGCTTATTGTGATAGGACATTTTGTCAGATTCAACCCTACACCTTTAACAAAAAACTTCTGATGTTTATCCCATCTAAGGACAACTAATTAGGTGAAATTTTCTTATGTATTAGATTGAGATGATTAGTTGAGTGTTATGCTATTTCAAAATGAAAATTTAAATATGTCACAAAATGTTATCAGGATTATCTTGCTACAATGTTGCATACAGTTTTGATTTCTAAATTTCTGTGTAAAAATATGTAATTGTTGTCTTTCAACATTCTATCAGGATTTAAATATTAGATCCATGGTTGTTAGAAAATAACAGTTCCATTTTATGTCTAAGTTGTTTAATATTCAGATAAATTAAGCTTACTGCCTCTATTCTAGGGTATTATCATTAAGCATCTCTTCTGGATGTTTAACAACTAAATTTGGAGACCAAATATCGCACAGATAAATGGGAAAAAAGGATAGCCAACATTTTAGTCATAGCCCTTTAAGGTCAATAAAGACTCAGGACATAAGAGAAACTCTGCTGTGACATCCTATAACTTAGTTGAGTCCCTAATTTTCTCATCAAGGAGATTATGGGGCCACAGAGGAAAGTGATTAATGTTGTATAGTAAGCCTCTGGAGTCACCCACAGACAAAAAAAATCACAGAAAGCAGATTCATCAAGTAATGGCCATTGCTCATCCAGATGGCTGACATTGACAGATCTAAGAAGTATTGTACATAGTTCCAAGGTAAATCCTGAGATTAACTGACCTTCTCAGATAGAACAAGTTAAATTTGTGTTTATACAGGTCTGGTTTGAACTTGGTCTTTGTTTGTTTCTTTGTTTTTAGTATTTTAGGGAAGGTTCTATGGGTATTCACAGTCTCACTAATAGATCCACTTGTAGTGATCCACCTATTTACAGCCTCCCAAGAGCTGGGATTACAGGCACAAATCACTGCGCTCAGTCTCCATTGCCATATCAGCATGCCCAGGGGGCAGGGCCAGCATGATAGGCCCCTGTGCCTTGAATTTGGTCTTAACTACCCAGCAGAAAATTACAGTCACAAATGTGAAAAGTAATGCCATAATAATATATAAAAAATGTAAAAAACACTAGTCACTAACAACATAACAGTTACCAGCTATTCTGATAACTCACTACTATTATGGATTACTGGACACTATAGAGCTACATTGCTGAAATCAAGAGCCAAAAATCTTTGGACTGGCATCAAGCATAAAAAGGTCTTCTAAAGAGTTCTCTAAATACAACTTCTCCAACAGCAACAGAACATTTATCACTTGCACAATAGAACAAAAAAGGAGGGTATGTTGGGATCCATGAAGCTAGAAAATTGGTCAAATGTGTAAAAGTGGGACCAGGCCTCAGTGCCTAAAGCAGTTAAGCTACTTCATTCCTGAGATAAGTATCCTAACTGCTAATATCAGCAGGTAGTCACTAGGCAACCTGTCACATGTTACTAACTTTGAAAAGGTATAAATTAACATAAATAAATATTGTTATGGGGGATCATGTTGCGAACCAGGCAAATGGGCTACCACCTAACCCGGCTCTTGTCTTCTTGACTGTCTTTTCGTCATTCCTCCCCCATTTCTCCCCAGGTATAATGGATCACACTGAGAGATGAACGGATCCTTACAGATGTCATTACCTATGGAACATAGCATTGGGTTAATAAAACCCATCCCATAATTTTCTACTCTAAATTTATTCTTCAGCGTAATGGTAGCCAGGTGTGCATTGCAATCGTTGTATTTAGGGGATACAGGAAGTAATATTTTTGTTCACTCACTTGGGATGATAAATAGCAAGGTGTATATATGCATGCAAAATGTCTCAAACTGGAATTTTTACCCACATTTGTGCTCTGTCTAAATAGTTTTATGTATGTTCACCTTAGCATCATGGGTTGTAAAGTACATCCTCACCACTCTTCTGCTATATGGACATGTACTTTTCCATAATGGAATGTGGATTTTGTTTGATTATTTTTCTGGTAGAAGTAACCTAATTCAGTACAATGCTATATGAAAACCCAGATTTCCAAGTTTTGGAGGTCAGAAGTGAATCATGAGATCACCCATCCACGTAAGATGAAGATGATAATAACTTTGACAGTGGCCGTATGAGGCAAAGTATCCTAAGATAGTGAAATGGAGCAAAAAATTGACCAAAATACACACAGGGCATACAGACCTTGATTTAGAGAATAAAGAAAACAGCAATGTGAGTATACATTGACTAGGTGAGATGATGAAAGCTGTGGTGAAACCAATGGAACAACTCAATGTTCAATTAGGTCCAAAAATATAGTGTGGATCTTGGCAGGGGTAAAACCTATTGGACATGTACCAACATCAGTCAATGAAGTTGAAGATGTAACTCAAAATCTACCAACAAAGAAAAGTACAGGTCCTGATGGATTCACTGCTTAATTCTACAATAAATTTAGAGAAAATCTAGTGGTACTACTCCTCAAACATTTTAATGAAATTAAAAAAGAAGCAATGTTCCTGTAGTTAAATCAGAGGAATAAATTTCAAGAGACTCATCTAAGATGATAATTGTATGAAATGATTCATTTTTAATTAACTAAGTTTAATAAATACACAATGTACACAGTGCATTCAAAATGTACAGTGACTTCCTAAATAAAAATATTCATTATAGTAGAAGACACATTACTATTGATGTCTATACAAATATTCCCCCTTGCTTCTAACACACTTCTTATTCTTTCCCTGTTCACAAGCAGTTCTGGGATTCTTTCTTAGTGTACGCATGAGGTGTGGTAGAAAATATGCAGGGAGTGCTGCTGAGTGCAGTCCCACTTAAAGGCAGGCTCCTAAAAGCATGACAGTGTGTCCTCATCTATCTTCTCTCTAGATCTGCTGTCATGTGAGTATTTGCCTATTCTGAGAGTCAAAATGACCATGAAAAGTAAAGCTTGAATCAATTCAGGACATGGAACCATTATAGCACAACGACAGTTGATCATGGAAGAACAATTTCCAGCACTGTTGGAGAAAGAGTCAAGACTAATGGAGTGACTATGTTCAAAGAAAAAGAGTGTATGTTAGGAGGATTAATGGCAAATTTTACTATAAGAGTTATTCATTATAATAAATATTTTAACTTAATTATAAACTATATTTTATTTTTAATAAAAACTTACTTAGAAGCAATCAGAATGTCAACAAAACAACTGCAACTTTTTTTTTTTTTTTTTTTTTTGCAATTACAGAGTGGTATTCAGTTAACAGAACAACCATTATTTCATATAAGTTGCACCAGAGACAACTGAAGATGAGAAACTACTGTCCCCATATATAACTAATTTGTGCTGTGCACCAACAAGAACCTGCTTTAAATTTCCATGCTAATTTATAGACCTGCATACTGTACCAGGCAAGGTTAGTGGTTACTGAAAATACCACCAGGACAGAGCTATCTAAAGACGGATTCGATAGTGTGTGTGTAAAAAAAAAAAAAAAAAAAAAGACAATTGTGTACAGAGGGGTTAAATGCTTTACAGACAAGAAAACACACTGCTCTAGAACCAACTTTCTCATCATCATCATCTTCTTCATCCTCATCCTCTTCTTTCTCCTCTTCATCCTCATCTTCCTCATCCTCCTCCTCTTCCTTGTTTTCCTTCATTTTTTTTTTCAGCCTTGATGACTCCCTTTGGTGCTGTGTCAGGTTTTCCTTTAGCCTGGTAGGCAGCAATGTCCTTTTCATACTTTTCCTTCAGCTTAGCAGCCTTCTCATATGGCTGCTTGTCATCTGCTGCAGTGTTATTCCACATTTCTCTGAGTTTCTTTGCAACATCACCAATGGAGAGACCACGATGTCTTCCTTTGATTTTTGGGTGAAAGTCAGAACATAATAAAAAGTCGAAGGAAGCTTCTTAAGCACATGGGGAATCCTTGAACTTTTTTGCTTCTCCTTTGGGAGGAATATAAGTTTTCACTTCTCTTTCATAACAAGCCTGTCCACTTTTGGAAGGTCTCACATTTTCCTTTTTTTTTTTTTTTTTAGCAGACCTGGTCTTCCACCTCTCTGAGCACTTCTTAGAAAACTCTGAGACGTTAATGAAAGCATCTGAGTGCTTCTTCCGGTGCTCCTCTAGGCAAGCTTGCACAAAGAATGCCTAGGATGACATCTTGCTTCTGGGCTTCTTAGGATCTCCTCTGCCCATGTTTACTTGTTTTCCTCAGTGAAGTAGAGTCACCCAGTGCCCATCTGGCTTTCATTTGCCCCAGCGCTGTCTCTATGAAGCTCAATGCACTGCAATGGCTGTCATAGGCTATATTTTCTGATCACACTTGCTGCATAATGTTGTACATGATAAAAACATTTCTGGCAGTTTTAATTAGTTAATTAATTTAAATAGCTATTGTCAATTGTTAATTGTGTTCTGTATCCCATGTATTTATATTGACTCTCATTTACCTTCTTGCTTCTTTCTTTCTATTTAACTGAATTTTTCACAGCAACATACCTTGTTTTCTTACTTTTCTCTGTGCATTTTCTAGATGCTTTTTCACTGAATTACCATTTTAATTATATAAAATAACATAATTAAAAAAAATAAATAAATATAGTACTACAGAATTTTGTGTTTATCTCTATCATACCTACCTTAGCGGAGAGATGTGAAATTTCATATGCTTTCATTGTGCTCTCTAGCCTCCTTTCATTTTTACTGAATGGACTCTCTTTAGCAACTCTTGCCTGGCAGGCCCAGGAGTGCTGAACTTCATCAACTTTCATCAGTTTAAAAGGGTTGTAGTTTTCTGCACATTTTAAAGGAGAATTTTGATGGACATAATATTCTTGATTGACAACTGCTTTGTCTTAGCACTTAGAATATATCATTCTGCTTCTTACAAGCATGTGGTATTTGCTGACAAATTTGTGTATAATTGTATAAACCCTCTGATGAATTCTTTCTTGTTGTTTTCAAGATTTTTTTTTTTTTTTTTTTTTTTTTTTTTGGCTGCACCCATAATCAAACTCAGGACCTTGTGCTTGCCAGGCAGGTGCTTGTGCCGCTTAGATAGCTTGCCAGCCCCATAGAGTTCTTTGAGATTGTTGAATTTGGAGGACAATTTCCTCCCTTAGAACGTGGAAATTTTCAGCAACTTTTTAAAAAGTAAGTTTTCTGTCCTACTCTCTCTCTTCTTCTGAGACCTCTGCAGTGCCTGTATTGTTCCACTTGATGATGCCCCCCCATAGGCTCCTTAGGCCACTTCATTCTTTTGACATTATTCTTAGCAATTTCAACTAACTTGCTTTTGAATTTGCTGATTCTTTCACTTGAGCAAGTCTTATTTATTTATTTTTTTCTTGTTTCAGAACCTTTGTTTGTTTATTCACTTATTTTTATGGCCGGCTCAGCCTGCCCCAAGGGCAGGGCTGGCACAGCATATGGTGCCGGGGATCGAACCGCGGTCCCTGAAGCCGCCCAAGCTTTCCCAAGCAGGCGCTTTAGACCACTGAGCCATCCTGCCGGGCCCTGAGCAAGTCTTAAGTGAATTCTTAAATTGCTATTTTATTCTTTAGCTCCAAAATTTCTCTTTGATTCTTTTCCTAGTTTCTGTTTCTGCTGCTGTCTCATGTTTCAAGTATTATTTTTCAATTTTTTTCTTTTCTGTCTGTTTTTCTTGTAGTACACTCCACTTCTTTGAGATAATTATTTTAAACTCTTTGTCTAGTAATTCACATATTTCTCTTTCTTTACAGTTAAGTTTTTAAAAATGTATTCATTTATAGCCATTGTATTAGTTACTTTTTGCTCGTTGCCGGGACAAATACCCAACACTCAAAATGAAGGAAGGAAAGGTTTATTTAGCTCACAGTTTCTGGAGGTTTCAGTCCATATTCGGTTGGCCCAAGGCTGAGTGGAGCAGGGCAGAGAGCATCCAGTTCAAGGCAGCAGAACAGCAGCAAAATGGTGGCAGAGGCAGCCAACCAAA
>PVJA010045370.1:0-15679 GCA_004027025.1 Myocastor coypus
TTTTTTTTTTTTTTTTTTTTAAAACCTTTGTTTATTCACTCATTTTTATGGCCGGCTCAACCCACCCCATCGGCAGTGCTGGCACAGCATGTGGTGCCGGGGATCAAACCGCGGTCCCTGAAGCCGCCCAAGCTTCCCCAAACAGGTGCTTTAGACCACTGAGCCATCCTGCCGGGCCCCTCTTTGGGTTTTTCTTGTCCACTATCCAGTTAACATTCTGTATCTCCTCCCTGGTTCCTGCAGATCAGGTTAGTGGAAGAAGTCTGACGCTTCCGGAAGCCATAATCTTATAAACAGTATTTTAGGATCACACATTTAGACCTATAAATAACGCTGGACCCAAAAAGGAAGCAACTGGAACAACCTGTGCAGACCCTTCAGTTCAACTTCAAGGTGTTCATGGAGTTGCTACCTTGGTTCTATTGAATGGATTTTGTGCAAAACATTAACTCCCCCTGGCTCAGGGATCTCTTCCCTTCTTTTTTCCATTTCCTCTTATTTTATTACTCTTCTTCCCTTAAGTCGGAGGGCATAACATCATTAGTAAACTATAGCCAGCCATTCTGCACCTGGTCAGTGCTTCCCATTTCTGCAAAACTGAAGTTGCTCTTAACCTAGTCTGAATTTCTGTGATTAAAGATCTTCTACCTGAATTACTTAATTTCACTAGCCTCCACATTGTAAAAGCTGTAGAAAAGCTTTATTATTTTTTAATATCAACTATTACTAGGATATTAAAATATAAGCTGAATAAATCAAATTCTAGCACAAAATGAAAGAAAAGTTGTATCAGATTGCAAGGAATGATGTGTTAAACTAGAGGATAACATTTTTCAGCTCTGTAAACAATGACTAGCCAAAGATTAAATCATTGTTTTCACTCCAGTGACTTAGCTAGTAATTGCAAAAGAAAAGCAGAATGCCAGAAATGTAAAAAAAAAAAAACACAACCATATAAGATTTCAGGTTAATTATCAGACATGCTAATATGTGGATCCCTTCTGGAAATGGAACCATGAATTCAGCTTATTTCATAGAATAATACACTTTGTTTTCAAAGTCTTCCCTGCATTTCCCAGGGGATTAAGTTTCAGATCAGATGTGGCTGTAACACAGTCAGACAAGGAAAGAGTCCTTGGTCACTGGCGGGGCATCCAGGGCCTGGAGCATATCTCACTCAGTTCATCCTTCCTTTCAAAACATTCCTTAGTCATAAATTTAGTTCCCAGATTTGAAGAAGATTCCCAGTCTCCAAAAAACAAGAGGTGAGTATAATCTATTCCTTAGACTATATAACAAAACAGGTCTTAGACCAGGGACTGGCTGACTTCCCAATTTGATCACTCTTTTCCCAGAGCTTCAGCTTTTCAGTTAGGAAGTTAAAGAGAAAAAAGAGAACTACAAAAATTCAATCACAAGTATGTCCTTGTATCATTAAGGATACACCTTAGCTCAGTTGTTTTCCAGACTTTAAATGTTTAAATGTTAAACAAATTCTTCTTCATGCCATTACTGTTGGACTTTGTTCCCCTGGAGAAAAGAACAAATGGTAAACCCTGAAAGAACCAGGCTTTTCCTTGATCCTGGTTTCCTTCTTGATCCTAATTTTCTTCATCATCATGAAGGCTATTGTTTGTTTGAACAAAGAGAAACAGGAGCCATGGCTGTTTACACTGTAGAAAAGAGGGCACAGATGGGAGGAGAGAAGACCTCTGCTTAACGAGCAGAGCAGAGACCGACTCTCAGGCCCTGCCACTGCCACAGACAAAACAAGACACCAGCTCCTACCTTCTTTCCCAGCACAAACGCTGCATTTGTCACTTCGTAAACAGCAGCTTCACACTTCTGGTAGCTCGAGGTCTCTGCAAGATTACAGATTCAAGAAGCAGTTGGAGTCTCATGTTTAAAGCCCAAACTAAAACTTAGAACTCAGGTTAGGCATCCACATGGCACCATTATCTTGCAGCAAATAAACAAGTCTTAAGTTAAATATCCAAAGCTCTTGAGCATATCTGCCACCTGCACATCTCACACTCAATTCACCCTTGGAATCTGACCGCTTTAGAAAGTGGCAGCCTTCTACAAAAAACAGGTTTCCATATTTAAAGAGCAAATGAATGAAAGAATTTGCTTGAATTAAATTAACAAATTATGCGTTTCTACTGAGCAGAATCCACTTTCATTTTAATGATTCAAACTCTGGCTGGAAGACTCCTGAAACCTCAGAGCCGGTTTCCTAGGGTTGCAAACCCCTTCGAGTTTCCTCCAGTCTGAGGAAGCTGTAGACTCAAGCTGCACACCTAGTCATGAGTGTGCTTAGTAAAGAAAAAAGCCATCTGTATGACTACAAAACAATGCTATCATGTAACAGGCTTTCTCCTGCCACCCACTGACTTGACACCAGATCGGATCACGTGCTTGTTGCAAACCTAGAGGATAAGTTACATGAATCAGGCTTTTGCTTTAATATTAGGGAATAAATGCAGAAATGGAAGACAGAGTAGTTGAAAATGCAGGTTCAATATGAGCCTCAGTTCAACATGCTAGTATGTTATTGGTTTTTGGCCTACTAGATCCTCAAAGCATAAAATGCAGGCAGCTTGTCAGCGAGAAGTTTTGCCATTGGTTCCTGAATCAGCAAGGGAAGCTGGACTAATTTGATTCATGTGGGAATCAGTGTTTACAATCTCTCTCTTAATGGAAAAGCACACAATTTCGAGCTGCAAAAATGAATAGGGATGCCCACTGCCTCGAAGCCGTGGTACCCTGCTGCATTTTTCTTTTGAGGAGAGCAAGCCACATTTTTAAAGCGCTATTTGCTTCCACATGGAAATATTTATTAAGCTTCTGGGATGCACTAGCACATCTTCTGTTTAGCCCTTCAGAAGCAAACTGTTTCTGCACACTTCGTCGGGTGATCGTAGGTTGTTTGCTCTCCATGCATCCCGACTGCATTCTTTTTTTTTTTTTTTAACAGAAAGCCTTTCATTTATGGTTTCTAGAAAGCCAGGTGCATTGCAGTATCTCTCACAGACAGAATCCTTGCTTTCTTTGAGTGTTGTCTAATTGCTAAGGCATGGGCCCTCGGTCTCCATCTTCCGGGGTACCTTTCAGCTGAAAGGAGTCTCCTTTCTCACGATGCACATAGTTCAGTCCTTTCCAGACTGAAAAATCTCCTTTGTGAGTCAAACGGCCTGCCCTGCCTGTGACCAGCCAGGAAGAGAAAGTTCCCAGGATTTTGGTTTCTAGCTACTCTGGGCAAACAATGGGGAAGGGCTCGCGAAGTACTCATTCTCTTGCACCCGCTTCCAAATGTGCTTAGGTTGTACTTAGGTGGTGTATTTTTAAAAGTGAAAAATTTGGCACTTTGCATTTAATCCCAACTAAAGCTTTTTGATATATTAAAACGTCTTTTCATCGCCAAAGTCTTGCAGCTTAATACCATCTCTGGAAAGGTTAAATGAGTCAATTTTCTGAAGCTTTTGTCGGCACAAACACCTAAGTTTGTCCTGCTGGAGAAAAAGAGGGGAGAGCAGTTCGAGCCAAGCCTCTCTTCCATCTTCCTCCAGGAACCTGTCTTGGGAGGGTAAGCGGCAGCTCCACGGCTAGAACGCTTCCATTTAAGCATTTAATTTGGGCGGGGGAGGCCGAACGACCTCTGTTGGTGCAGCTGCACCCTTACAAATTTCAGCAAGACGCGGAAGGGAGAGCGCAGCCGATCCGGCTGCCGGGAGGGGGCGCGCCCACGCGCCCGGCACAGACAAAGACCCACAGCCAACGGTTGGCGGCTGGAGGCGTGTGCGGTGGGCTGCGAGTGGAGCCAGAGGCCCAACAGCAGGCGAGGCAGGAAGGACTGCTCCTCCCCACCTCCAGAGAGAACACCCAGTGGACAGGAAGATAGGGCTGGCAGCGCGCGCGCCGCCTCCTCTCTTGGGGTGGGAATGCGCCTTCCTAAGATGGTTCCCCGCCGCGCACTTTCCCAAAAGACGCCCGCAGCCCTGGGACCCCGCACTCGCGTAGCTGCGCGGTGGCAGCGGGGCCGGCGCGCTGTCGGAAGCTCGTTTTCTCCTGCACTGCGCGAGGCCCACTCGGGGCTCGCCGCCCCCGATATTTTCATCCCACTTCCTCGCCTCCCCAACCCCCGCCCATGCAGCACAATCGGTGACCTCATTCCGACTGCTGCAGGCCTGGTGAAACTGTAGCCCGAGGCCGGGGCGCGCCCAGGCTGATCCGCCTTCCAGAAACGCCACCCTTGCGTCTCCCGCGCAAGGCCACTCCTTCGCGCTCTGCCTCTGAGGGTTCTAAAGCCTGGGGCAGACGCTCTCCCAAGGGGCATTCTGTTAGCCCGGCTCCTCGCTGAAAGTTCTGCTCCTGCAGGTACCTGCAGCCTAGTGTGGGGTCAGATGTGGGGTCAGATCTGTTTGACTGGATCCATTGGGCGCCTGTCTGCGGTCCACAAGGCTCTCCTGCCCGCTGGCTCGATGGGGATGGGAAGGCTGAGCAAGAATGAAAGCCGTCTGTAATCTGCTCCTTCTAACTTGAGGTCCCAGGAGGGACCCCCCCCTAAGGGGGGAAGGGGCCTCTGCAGACTTAGAACCGCTTGGCTGTCTGTTCTGTTGTCTTGAACGTTTTGGGGTGCCACATCCCCAGTTCTGCACTTCCCGGCCACATAGTCAGGTTTTCCTAAACATTTAAAGAGCTGGGGAGGTGCGTGGGGGTGGGGATCAAGGCCAAGCTGTGCTTTAAATCTCCTGTGTGTCTTCAATATATTGTAACTGAAGCCCAGAAGGGGAGGGGAAAAGTAGGGAAAAACCTCGCTTTTGTTTTCTTCTCCTGCCCCAGTGAACCCATGACTTCCTTCCCCACAGAGTTGGGAAAGATCCGAATAGACTGCTGAGGTTAGGTCGTGCTGTATTGGATATATTCTCTCTCTCTTTCTTTCTTTCTTTCTTTCTTTCTTTCTTTCTTTCTTTCTTTCTTTCTTTCTTTCTTTCTTTCTTTCTTTCTTTTAGATAACAGTTTTATTTCAGAGAGAACACAAGGCCTTACTACTGTAAACAAGCCTAGGATTGGGAGGAACCTGCGACTTTCAGAGGGGAACCCAGGCAGACATGCTATGGATAAAGAAGAGGGCACAGGGTCCCAGCCGGTCCCTCAGCCTTGGGAGCCTCCAGCCCTAGATTCCAGCCCTGGGTTCACACCTGCAATGCAAGGAGGCCCTAGTCCTGCTCACCCTCTCTGGGACTTCACCTTAGCAGTCAATTCCATGTCTTGGATGCACTACCCACACACGCTGTCCCAAGCAGGACTCAGTTTACCTGCTCAGGTAAAGGATCCAAACCTACAGTCTTTCGATCTCTCTCTGATCTTACTTTGGCAGTTGCCAATGCTGAGTGACTCGGCGGTCAGCAACACGTGGGTTGAGTCCCTTCATCATCACATTCTACAGGGCAGAGGCCTCGCACCGACTGCTCACCTGCCCTAGCCACCCTAGAAGCAGCGGGTTATAAGCCAGAGTGACAGGTCCCAAGAGGGCTGAGCTTTTTCTCTCCTAGAGCCTTTTCCCCTTTTCTGCAGATGCATTTGCCGTTCTGGTTTTCTGTCCATACAAAGGCCTGAAGCGCTATGAGGATGTGGACGCTTAGACTTCAAGCAAAAGTAAGCCTTAGCTCTGTATCAATCCCCCAGTCTTGGGCATCCTGTTACAGCAACAGAAAATGACCTGCATGGACCCTAGTTGGATCACCCCTAGTTTTTTTTTTTTTTTGTTTGTTTGTTTGTTTTGAGACAAGGTCTCTATGTGGTTCAGGCTGGCTTTGAGCTCACTGTATATATATGTCAACCTATACCTCAAATTTGGCAATCCTCCTGCCTCAGCTTCCTGAGTGCTTGGATTACAGACGCTCACTGCCTGGCAGCTTTAGCTTCTCCTCTCCTGGAAGGCCTTTCGCAGTGCTCTTTATGCACCCGTCGGACGCGCACATCTGTGCACCGCTTTTACCACACACCATGCAGTTTTCCCAGCACCCACAATCACCTCTTTGATTACTGATGCCCACATTCCAGGATAGAGGTCAGTCGCTGTCGTGGGTCTTGCTCAACAGTGGGCTCCCTGAACACTTGCGGCTCTTACACCCACAGCCTTTTAAGCCCTGGTGCGGTAGGCCGGAAGCACCCCGTAGACACAGGGTAGAACAAAGTAGGCAGAGGTCCCACCATACAAGCAGCATCTCCCACCAGGGAGGGGAGGGAGAAGACTAGCGTTTCTCTCGCTCTGCTGATCTCTGTATGCAGCACTGACCTGCAAGGCCCTGCCACCACTAGTGACTGTCCAATCTGCAGGAAAGAAAAACATCGGGAGCCCAAAGAGATACTGAGAGCCACACTGTTCTGTCTGGCTCTCCATGGTGACAGCTCCACACCCTGTACCAGAGCTCAGCATACGAAGGGCTCAGTCCTCCCACCAGCCAGTACCCTGAGCTTCCTGAGGTCTCAGCGCCGACCTGTGGGATCCCCGTGGTCTGGCCTGAGCCAGCACCTGCTGGATCAAAGGCTCTGAGGGCTCATGCTGCTGCTGCCTCTGTTGTCATACAGACAGTGCCATAAGCTCAGACTCTAGTTTTGGGGTCAGCCCCTCCTTGGAACAACTGAATCCCAATCCTGTTCCCACATTCCTAACCAAGTATATAAACATCCTTGGATTTTTTATCTTGGGTTCCAGAGGCTGCTCTGCTGTGTCACCAAGCAAACCCAGATAGGACCACTGCTGGCAGTGCAGCTGACTCACAGACATCGCATGCCATTTATGTGCCAAGAAACACGTCATTAAATCACTAAACCTGTAAGACAAAGTATGCTGAGATGCTTCTGACTCATTCCGATGCCCGTGTACAGAACCCCAGCAGAAAATGTACTGGAAAAAACAGAAAAAAGGACTTAGAACAAAGTGAAATGCCAGCAAGAGGAGATGTCAGATGCTCTCTGCCTACTCGTCTCCAGCCAGTGAGGCCGGCAGGATTGTGATTCCCGTGTCTTTAGGCCTCCCGCAGGAGTTGAAGAACTGCAGTCACTAGTGACAGTGTGTTTCCAAAGGTGCTGCCCTGCTGTTTTTATACAAATCAGAAAACAGGATATTTAATTGTTTTAATAACCCAATTCATTTTGAATTGTTTAGGTTGAGTTGACTATGAATTTAGAAGACTTTTTTTTACAACCTAGAAAGTATGAGGCATGCGGCTTCTGTGCACACGAATATGTAGCTGGCCCCCAGACGATGGCTTTTTAAAAGTCTCTTGTGTATTTTTCTAAACACAGAGGAAAGGAAGAGAAAACAGAGAGCTCTCGTGACTGTAAGAACAGAAGGCCTCAGAATTGCTTCTTCGTCACCAGGGAAGAGTAGCAGGATGTCCACACCATGGCCAGAAGCAGACAAAGGCCAAGGGGCTGCTCTTCCCACAAGGGAAGAGCTGAATAGTGACTGGACATCCATCTCCTCAGGACACCACACTCTGCCTAACCCCTGCCCTAAGTTCACTGCACCAGTAAGGCAGCTGCATCCTCCAAGAGGTGCTCTGTGAGCCTCTGACTCAGGATTTAAGCTTACCTGTAGTGTGATGTTTAGAGCCCTAAGTACAAATCCCTCTACCTTTCGCCCCACTTCCGCCCTTCCCATCCCTGCTGCAGCCTCTCACATCTCCTGCTTCTCTCTGCTTGTGGAACAGTCTCATCCCGTCTCCATCCTGAGAGGACCTCTCTTTCAAGTGTGAACTGTTTTCTAACTTAGGCACTATGCACCACCTGTGTGCCCCGAGGGTCCCTGAAGCCTGTTGGGGCTGCTGGTGGTCACATACAGTGTGTTCCCCAAGGGCCAAGTGCACAGATACCCACTGACAGATGGGAAACTGAGGCACAGACTCCCTCCAACTCTGGCTAAAAATGGCGGCATCAAGATATAAATGAAAGCAGCTTTGGATACAGCACGCGCTTCCTCTACCCTGGATACCTGCTCTCAGTTTCTGAAGCAGCAGCTGTGATGCAGTAGCAGGGCCACAGGCCAGGTGCTGTGCTGTGCTGTGGGACCTGACAGCACGCTGTGTTCGCAGCTCAGCCCTGTGCAGGCCAGCTCAGCCTTCCACATTGGTCCACCGATAGGGTTGTGTTCAGAACCAGGCAGACTATGCGCACGCCCACAGTTGGAAGATCAAGGCTCTCTCCTAAGTGCCTCTCCATGTCTTATTTCCAAAAGCAAATGAGGACAAGTCCCATGCCCTGAAAAGCCACCATGGCAGTGACACCTCGAAGGCCAAGGAGTAAAAGCTACCTTCTCACAGCTGTGTGTGCTGATCTACCTGTGTTCCCCCAAGTACTTTTTCAGAATAAACTACAGTGTTTGGCTAGCCTGGAGAAGTGGCATGCAAGGCTCTTGCTAAGTGAAATGTCTGGTGAGACTGGCAGGAAGAAGTCAGAAGAGGAGCCACAGAGCTGAGAGGGCGAGGCCAAGGGCCCTGGCTACTCTCGTTCTCTGGGCCCTTGTAGCGCTTTTCTAGGCTCTGTGCCCACACCGTGCACCTGTCCCCATTCCATCCCTTCCTCCTGCAGCTCTGACAGGACCTTGTGTTCCACAGGGACCTCAGGAGCATGGCATATCCAGGTCACTTTCTTCAGTTGGGAGCATTTGGGCAAGGGAGGAGGTGTGAACGCCTCCATGGGGCTGAGGTACTCATCCCATCCACCAGCAGTGCCACTTCTCTGTGGAGTGTACAGAAAAGGACACTGGGTCCCTGCTGAGGGCCCATTATGTGTAGAGGGGACTGTTCTCCAGGGCCAGCCCACAGCTGCTGGGCAGACAGAGGAGACCAAGCTGCACGGAGGCATGCACACAGCAGAGGGAACTCCAAATGTGTGCCCAAAAGGGAGCCGCCAGTGCCCCTCACCACCCACACCGAACATCTGATGGTCCAGTCTGGCCCAACACGTCAGTCCCACAATTCCCTTCGTCCTAAGTAGAGGAAAACATTCAGCTGGTATCCTGGCCTTTGTCTGGGACAGGCAGCCTAACAGCCAGAAAAAAGTGACATCAGCTTTTGGGGCTCTCCTCTCTCCACTCCCATCCACTGGCCACTGGCCAGAGCATCCTGGCTTTCAAGGCTTTGGTTATGTTGGTGTTGAACACCATGTCCTTCTGGATAGGCTCTATGTGGCAGTAATCAGGGTACTGGTCACAGTCATTGCCCTGGAATCCTCTCTCTCTCTCTCTCTCTCTCTCTCTCTCTCTCTCCTCTTTCTCATCTTTCTGTCTCTCTGCCTCGGTCTCTCTCTTTCTGTTCCTCTGTCTCTTTGTCTCTGTTTCTCTCTGACTCTGTCTCTGTCTCTCTGTCTCACTCTGTCTCTGTCTCTGTCTCTGTCTCTGTCTGTCTCTCTCTCTCTCTCTCCCTCCCTCTCTCCTTGCATAATTGACTCTTCTGACTCACAGTGTTTACTTCAACTGCGTAACTGAGACCAAGCAACTCCCATTATACACCCTGAGAACACAGAACTTCTGAAGAGCATGTTTACACAGTAAAAGTACGTATTCATTAAAAATACTGTTTGAAGCCAGAAATAACTTATGCATTGACAGTTTAGGAGAGATCTGAATACCCCTCCCTACCCCAGTTATTCACAAAAAATGTCTTACTGTTGCCATAGATACAGCTACATCCAAGGGCAGAGTCCTCAGTGGCTCCACTGTCAGCTCTGCGTTAGGCAGGTAATGTCAGGAGGAGTGGGACATGGGGAAATTGGGGAGCCGCTGCAGCCCACAAATCCTTCCAGGTTTACTTTCAGTAGGGCACCTGCATATGTGAACTCAAAGCCGTCCAGGCTCAGAGCACTTAGAACACAAACCTGTCCCCTGACTGCCACCAGCCAGGGCTCCCAAGAATTCCTCATTTAGGGATCAGAATAAATATGCTTTCTGTCCAAAGAGAGGTGTTCCTGGTCTTTAAGACTTCAGTTAATATACTTTTGTGACCATAACATTACCATTAGTCTTTTTGCTTTTTCATGCAAATGAACAAAATCAGAACAAAACAAAACAGAAAAGCACTGACAAGGTAAGTCTGTTGGAATTATATACAAGGGGAGCCCATGGAAGGCACCAGGTGCTGTGATCCAAGAAGCATGGCAGTGGTGGTCCCGTGCAACCGGTGGCCTCGATTGCTTCTGTGAGTGCCAGCCTTAGCGCTTAGTGCCAGCCCCAGCTCATCCTTGCACCACCTCAAGATCATCCACGACAGCCCATTTCTTATTCTCTTACCTGCTTAATTAAGACTGGAGCTATCTGTGAGGCTTAAATTTGCCTTCTGAAGGGATGAAATCGTTTTAGGAATGAAAAGTAGTGGCAACTGCACTTAAAAGAGTTAAAATGACACGTTCATTTTATGCTACGTATAATTTACCGCAACTGAAAAAATATTTTAACATAGCTGTCCAGAAACCTAAGAATATGTGCTTTTTACAAGTTTAACAAAAAATTCAAACAAGAAAGAAAACGCAAATCATTAATTAACGCATATAGTTATTGTAAATATGTCCCAGAAATAATTTTTCTATGTGTAGAACAATTCAATAATAAAATGAGTTACTCTGCTTAGGCAGGTCCCGGGACCAGGGCTCCATCCTGGGCCTGCTGTGCAGGCCCTGCCTCTGGGGCACTCTGAGACTGGGTGTGGTGGTGTGTGCCTGTAATCCCAGAACTTGAGAGGCTGAAAACAGGAGGATCACTATGGGTCCAATCTCTGTAGTGAGACCCTGTAGACCTTGTACTAAATACATTTTTTTAAAAAATGAGTTACTTCACCTAAAAGCTCTTAGCTTTCCTTCAAGGGCGGTGGTTGTCATGAGCCTAGTACAGTGTCACTTCTTTGAGGATGTCTCAGGTCTGGGAGGCTTTTCACCAAGTGATGAAGGACTTAAGCTTTGCTATGTTCATTCCTAACTCCCAGGAAGACAGCACCACCCGCCCCCATTGCCTGGGTGTCCAGAGCCAAGCTCTGTCCAGGGGATGCACCCACATCACTCATGCCACCCTCTCAAAGGCCAGTCATGGCTTAGCTGAGTTTGTCTCGAAGTGCAGGATTTTACCAGGACGAGGCCAAAGGTGTGGTGGTGGACACTTGGGAGTCAAAGACACCAGTGGAAGGCCGGGGATATACACTCTGTGATTCGCGCCCTGAACTTAGGTCCCTCTGAGAGCTGAGTAGAATATCACAGATCTCCTTTCACTCTTTCCACCCTCTCTCTTCCAAAATAAAAAGAGTTTGAGAGAGGAGGTTAGACGTTTAAACTTACACAATTTAAATATTTAAATATTCTACATAGCAACCACAGTGTTCCAGATAGCTACTGTCCAAGTCTTAATGACTACAGAGAAAGTGGAGAAGACCAGTGAATAGAGCAGAGATCCTTCGGATAACCGCTCCTGCCTGCATGTTCCGCAGCTGTTTAGCCAGAGTCCTTGCGTGTGGGCTCGGGAGTGTGAGTGCTGTGGGTGATGCGTTAAGAGACCACACTGCGAACAAGGCTCCCTGCATTTAGGGTGTGCTGGAGCGTTTGCAAGAATACGCAGACTTCTCTCAGAGAGCAAGAGCCCCTCAAGTATCACGTCTCTGTGCTCTGCACCTGCCTCAGTGGCACAACGCCCCCCATGGCAAAAAATGACTTTGGAGGTGCTAACTGTAACCAAGACCAAAAGGCACATTTGTGGTTCGCAGCTGTTTTCCCTTGTATTATGGGTGTTGCATGGCTTATGGGGCTTAATTCAATTTATTATTGTAGCTTTCCAAATAGGCCATGTGTTTGAAAATTCACAAGAATTCAGTCACCACTGGATACCTGTGTGTAAATGAAAAAAATCTTCTCCCTAGAGTAGTGGGCAGGAGGCTTTGAGAGTAATTTCTTCATTGTCTGTGGTTTGGGGGAATTTACTGGAAGGCGTGTTTGAGAAAGCTAAATTCCTCCAAAATTACAATTAAAGTCTATTTATATGAGGCCAACTTCATATAAATTCCTGACTTATGGGGAAATTATAATTTTTTTCAGCTTCCTCAGAACGTATACAGCTGAATATATCTGAACTCTTCAGTTGTACTTATGACAACTTAATGTATAAAAAATCACTTTTGAAAGATAAAGTGGTTATACAAAAGACAAGGGCAAAATTCTGTCACAACTCAGTGAATTCCCATGTAGTACAGAATTTTCAAAGGCTTATAGATCCAGGATTAATATTTGCATATAAAAACATTTTAAGATTTTATTTTCCATAATTCAAAGATATATTCTCATATTATCTACATGTAAGAACTGTATATGCTTGAATCTAACATTAAAACTGGTAATGCAATCTCTTCTGCATAGATTTCTTGTCAAATTGAACTCACCCCGAGATGAGAAAGCAAAAGTTGATTGTCAATGAGATACTTTAGTACTGGACTGCCTGGGGATATTCACAAGACACTTGACCTTCAGTCTGTTAAGGGACAGTGGATTCTCCACTCTTCTCTGGCATGTTGACCATTTAATTCTAAGTGGATTGAATGTGCTCCAGTCAGTGATTTTTACTGCAATATAGCTATACAAATGTGTGTGGGAGGGAGCTGGTGTCTCTTTGAGCTGCTGTTACAAAGTCCTTTGGATTGGATAAATAATAAACACAAATTCTTTAATCAGGCTCACAGTGTTGAAGGCTGAGGAGTTGGAGGTGAGCAAGCTGCCAGGAGATGTGGAGCCCAGCAAGGGCTGCTCCCCACAGATTGTACCACCAGGATCCTGCCAGGTCAGAAGAGGCAAACAGGCTTCTTCAGGCCCCTTCGACAAAGAGCTCAATCTCATGAATGAGCAGAGTCTTCATGACCCAATTACCTCCGAAGGCTGTACTTCTTAGTACTACTGTACTGAGATTAAGCTCAGCATAACAGTTTGGGGGTGAACACAGACATTCCAAAAACAACATTGGATGCTCTCTCCATTAGATCTTAGCTTCATTGATATTTCAAGGTAACATCTCAACTTTAATCACTAATAACATCACGAGTGACAGTCATATTATGTAATTTAAATACAGTTGGTAAGTTTTATGCTTCCCTTCTTATTGTTATTTGTTTAAATCAGACATAGGTAAGAGCTTTAATAACAAATGGAGAAAAAAACGTTAGGGAAATTATGAACCTTTCATAAGCTTTCCAGCTTCTTTAAGGCCAGGATTATGTCTGTCATCTCCCAGGATTTAAGACTGGTTAGAAGGTGTATGGATAGATGTAAGAATGGGTTTTTAGAAAAATGGATAATAGACAGATGGGTGGTTAAGTTCAAGGCCACCTTGGACTTTTATAGTGAGCACAAGGCCAGCGTGAACTATACAGTGAACTACATATTCAAAAAAATAAAAAATAAAAAAGTAAAGATGCATGATGCATGAGTAGATGGATAAAAGGAAGAATAGATATGAGAATGGATGGATGGGCAGATGGAATGATGGAGGAAAACGGAGAAGGAGGGAGAAAAGAAAGGCCGCGCAGTGGTGAATTTTAAAATTTGGTTGGCTCAGGGAGTCTTAGACATGGCAGTTAATAACAAGAAAGTTAATAATGAGCACAGATTTATGAAAGAAGTATTGATTAATTTAATAATATTTCTTAAAGTATTACCTATACACTACAAATGTAAATAAAGACACTGGGGGACTCATGAAAAGTGCAGGTTGTGGGCCTACTTCCAACGTCTTCCACACTGGGAAAGTTAAACCTGGGCTCCAGAAACATGTTTGCACAAGCACACTATGTACAGAAAAGTTGAAGAGCACCCGCAAATAGTGTGGCAACGTGAAAGAAAGAAAGAAGATTTCTTTTATTTCTTCTGATGTTTCTCATTGCTATGTCTACAGGAAAAGGAAGAGCAGGGGGGAAAGGAAAGAAGGCTTTCATGAGGATGACACACAGAAGCACAGATTGAAAACAAAACCCAGACAGGAGAAGAACCAATCACTCTGTACAGCATCACGGAGACTATGGCATGCGACCTAAAGACATCTGTGTACAGTAATCTGAGGATGACTTCAGCAATGCCTGACATCTCCATATGTGGAAGAGTAAATAATTTTATCAAATGATACTTTTTTTGACAGAACATAGATCTTCAATATTGCAGTACAATATAGATGGCAATTATGCTGAAATGTCCCAGTCTGTGCCCATCAGCAGCACTGCGAAGTGGCTGGGAAGGAGGGACCATTAAGTAGGCTGTGCTTCACATTGGAAGTGCCTTCTAGGCATTTGTACTGAATGTGGCTTAGCACACTTTGTACATTTAAAATACTAAGACATTGGTATATGCTCAGTATAAACAATCAGAATCCCAGTAGCTTTTGGAGTCTGTGTTTCAAAAATAGGTTCCGCAAAGCTAATGGCTTTACTTTATTATCAGCACATGTGATTCAAGCTGTGGTTTAAATATTTATCCCGGAAGCATTCATGGATGCACAATATGTTCACAACACTGACTCTGGGTCATTCGCCACAAGGTAAGCCATGATGGGAGTACTGCATGTATTAAATTCTCTCCATCTGCAGTCTTCATTTCCTTTCTTGCTCTGCCTGAATGGCAGCCAGGGCCACCCCTGCTAAAGCACTGTGTCAGCACTGACAACATAAAGGATCAGATAGGATTTCATTTTGTGATGCTGCAGATCACAAGGCGCATGTCCACTCTAAAAACATGACACTTCTCCTCAGATCCTATTATGAGGCAGACTAAGCTTTTCTAAGATTAAAAGATAAGGTGCATTGGGCAGTGCTGTGGCTCAGGGGTAAAGCACTGGCACAGGAGGCATGGAGCAGTGGGATCCCTCCCTAGCACTTAAGACAAAAAGTCCTTTGGAAGTGCAAAGCATTCTGGGTAGTATGCACCCCAAATACTCAGTCCTCAGAACACAGGAGAAATCTCACTGCTGTTAAACTCCAAGCTATTCTCATATTTCAGGGAGACAGCAATGTTTTGGGGACAATTAATTCTGAATCTGTTTTCCCGCAGTGGTACCTGTTTTGAAGGCTGGGTACCATTTACCTGGTGTGCCAACTGCAATGGCAATGTGAAATTTTCCATACTGGTTTGTTAACACTTTCATGGGCTATAAAGTATTTTTCATGTTGTCCTCAAATAATTTCTTAAATCAAATGAAATAATTATGACTACCATCTATTAAACTATTCATTGTCCAGTAAATTGGAGAGCTTATAAGTGCTTCAACGAGGCATGGTGATGCATGCCTACAATCCCAGCACTCCTGCTGAGGCAGGGGGATTGCCATTAGTGTGAAGCAAGCTGGGGCTATATTGTGCGTTGAAGAACAACCTGGAACACATTGCAAGACCCTGTCTCAAAATAATAATAACTCCCCACATGGATTATCACAGTGAATCAGTCAACCTTAAAGATAAAAAAAAAATATCTGTGTCAAAATTGTGTAACTGCCTATATCACATTGTATGGAAAGTTATTAGAATATCAATGATGGTCAGAAAATATCATTTACAAGCTAAGTCAAAGGTATTTGATACTCAGAAAGCCAGTGATGATAAGCCCAGTATCTATGTTATAGAATAATAGTATCACAAAGCTTTTCTGCTGGAGGGTTGAGAAT